>JAQFYC010003252.1:0-21533 GCA_034694165.1 Tomocerus mixtus | reverse complement strand
CATTCTATATCTACTAATATCAATGCAGTATCAGTAATCTGTGCCTATAATGAATCTAAGTTAATAGTTAATACATAGCATTATAAAGGTAGCATTTTATTAGTTTGTATGTACATAAGATATACATAAAGCTAAATAGGTGCCTAAATAAGGTCTTGACTTGATATAGCAAACCATTCTTGACTGTCGTATACAAAACAGAAGAACAGGGCACATTCAGCAATACAATTTTTTTGAATTTGCACTTAAATGTTTTGACACTTGAATAAAGCAATTATTAATAACCCAAACACAAATAAATGCTTAAATAATGAAGTTTCGAATCAATTAGAGTCAAGCCAAGTCAATCTACGTCAGCTCAGGTAAAGCATCTGCACTTGTTATTTGTTATTTATTAATATTAATATGATTATATGACTATTGTTATTACTCTTTTTTTCATTGATTACTTAAAAGCAAAGTCAAGTTCCTAAGCCATAATGAGTACAGTCCCTAACTTTAATACTAACATTATTTAACTGTAACCCAAATGTAAAAATGGAACTGCATACATACTTAATACATAGTTGGTACTATCTGTAATAATTAAATAAAAGCATTGGAAGATGATTATTTACGTTTAACGTTTACCGTTTACGTGTTCATGACTTTGAAGGTGAGTGAGACGAGACCAAATGAAAGGAAACAAAAAGTTCTGGAATGCATTAAACCAAAATTGGAATCTTAAGGTTTATTAACTATGTAAGTATAACATGCATGCTATAAGTATGTAGAATTTAAGCACAATTACTTATTCACTTAAGTACTTAATTATATTTTAGTTACATGCAGTTGAGTTGATTTTGATTTGGATCATAATTGTATTTGTATTTCAAACAAACTGAATTTTCTTTCCTTGAGCTTATCTTTGACCACATCCAAAATCCAAGTCAAGAGAGTGACCATATGATATCGTTAACATTATCATACGCTCTTACAAATAAGTGAATACGTTTAGATACTTAGTATTTAATAATATTAGTTTACACATGCCTTATAAACAAACGGTAGCTTTCTACTCGTTTCGTTCTGTATCGCTCATTGCATCAGACTGTTATTAATTTTTGGATTGATTGAAGGACCATTAATAATTATAGTACACAGAGCAAGTAACAGAACAGAAGAAAGCTTACTAGAAACTCCTGCTTACCTTTACAATAGTGTTTAGTGACGAATTTCTTCTTATATAAGCAAACCTCTGCAACTAATTGTAACATGTTACACTTTTACAGCTTCACAACGGTTCATTTTGTAATAATCACATGTAGCATGTGTTTGATCTCTTTTTACATACTATACACTATTTACTATATACTACACTACAAACAACCAAGTCTGGCAAAATTATATTAGGGGATGACAATGAAATGTACTCAAAACAAAGATATCCTTCTGAACTATCAATACAAGAGTACCTAAACCTGCTAAAATAAACAAAAGAAATTGTGCATTCGAATTTAAACGTATTTAGAAGGCTACTTTTAAATGCACACTGTACTTACAGAATTTATATTTTAGATACGAAAACAATAATTTCCTTATCGTAAGGCTAGACCATCAAAGATTAACCCATATATTCTAAAGTTAATACAAACCAGTGCAAAATGTTTAAAATGATGACTTTCGAATTAGGTGCGATGTTATTATGGTATACACATACATAAATATAAGTGTAATACAGATTTTCTTGTGAAAAGAGAAAATGCAAAATTCCATAGATTTCCATAATTTATCTGCATTTTCTTGGCGAATCTTTAGTAAATGTCATCGACAAAAATAATGCATTGTGATCTCACGCGATGAAAGCAATTTGTACATTGCTAGACTGCAACTTAATAACAAGGGAAACTGAATAATTGCATGAATACATTTAAAACATGAATTCCTCAGGTCTGCATAACATAGCATACGATATTATATAGGATTGAGCCTGCTCTTGCTATTTAATTTTACCAATTATAGTTTTGTATTACACACCATATAAATAGAAATATGCACATACTTTGCAAAATGCGTTTGTATGTACACTTAATTATTGTAGTCTACTAGCCGTGATGTACACAAAGTACATTACAGTGCACAGTTGAGTAGCGTTCATGTGCTTACGACGGCAGCTCTACACTACGGCAACGCTGTGTGTAAGATTCTTTCCTCTGTAAGATTCCTTCTCTGTACGCTTCTTTCAGGTGTAAGATATCTTCCGTGAATCCTTCTATTTAAATTCTCTCGCTATAAGCTACAGACCTTAATTCTCATACAAATTAGAACATTACCTACGCAATTCAAATCCCAAGTACCCATCGTATCCTAACACCATACATGCATTCCGTGCATGTATTTAGGTCTTGATGTTAACCTAATACTAGGGCAAACCAAATTGTAGCATATTTTTCATTTGCAATTGATTACTAGTGCTGTGAGTGAACATTTAAAGTTTAGACAGACAATATGTAGGCTAATTTCCATAGTTTTGCCAGTCGAGCCATGTCGTGTCATTCTTGTTCTCTCATTGCTATTACCACTGCAGCACCAAGAATATATTTTAGTGTCATAAATATTGCCGACTCAGTTCAACTCACCCATCTCCTATTTCACTCACATCCATTTACTTCGGTTTAGCTCTTCTGGCCTGCTTTCCTACTATCCCAGTGCATTACATACATACATCTCGTACTATGCACTATGCACATGGCTAGACTTTAACATTTACGTCAGGTTATTACTCTACTCCAAAAGTAAGAAGTGACTGTATAGCTCTCTAAGGGACTATTTCTAGTCTATCGACTATTTAGTATACTTACTGCACACTCCAGAGGAACATGTTATGTATATCTTTATGTTATTTTACTACATACTACATACATGGCACATGGGGTAATACTTTCGTTTTCGTAGAAATAATATTATATAAAGGGAAAACCGAGTGAGACTGAACTGAACTGAGCTGCTTTTAACTGGATTTGGTGAAACACGACTAACAGTATAAGTACCCAACTAAAACTAAAGCAAACCAAACCAAGCAGAGAAAGGCAAGAGAAAAGGGAGCAGTAATATATATAGAGAGAATAAGGAGTATCTCTATAATGGTTGCTCCCTTATTGTTATTACTACTAAAAGTATTACAGAGATGCAAACTGTAAACTGTACAATGTACTATTATATTATAATATAGAAGGACTCTTATGTTATGTAAGTACCTATAGTAAGTATATGTAGTGATATGTGGACTAAATTACTATATTAGATCTACTCTACTCCAGTTCTCGTTTCTACTTTCCCGTCTCTCTGATGTGAATGTGAGTTCGTGCATTTTGCCATACAGTTGACTTGAGTTCAGTTTGCTCGGTTCAGTGTAGTGTAAAAGCTTATCTGTATTGAATGAACCGAAGAAGCTTTCAGCTTCAAACTTTAGCCGACAAGAAAACTACAAAACTTTCGTCACCCATGTCGTGTGTGTCTTTTAAATAGTATGCTATCCTATGCAGTACAGCACTCAACTCAATCCGCAGCATGTGAAATCCGCAATCCGGTTGTCCGATACCCAATCCAGTCATTCTGACTTTCTGACTTGAGTTGACTATTCCCGAACCGAACCCAATTCTATTCCTGACTACATAGTATACATACACAAGGAACAGAAACAGAAAAATCTGAGAAAGAAAGAGACATGACCTAACCTCCCAAATTCGGGTTCACTTAGGACTTACCATTACTCTATCTAAGGAACTATGTATATCATGTAGTATTTCTATCCTACATAAAGTTATCAATAGCTCCTTTTCTTTGCTCTACTTCTATGCATTTCTGATATAAACGATATACGAATATAGTATAACGTTGAAAAACTAACACTCTCTTTGTATAGGTATGCATCTAATCGACTAACTGTATTTCGAAGCAAAACCATTTCAAAACAAACAAACATAAATACATGAACACCCCGAATCCCGAATAAACACTTCAAACTGAAACTACATTGCAGGCAGACAGTATGTTACGGTAGAGTAAGTGAGATAGAGACAGTAGTGTAAACTTAGACACATCTGTGCCGTGGACACTTTTTCAAGTTATTATTGACAGTTGTCTTGACTAACATCAAAACAAAAGGTCAAATAGCTTTCCCGAACACAAAAAGTGTTCTTTAGAATTAGAAAGCACTTACTTTACACAGAATACCACTTTAATTTACTTTTTATCAGCTGAGACATAATGCATTGATTCACAATATTTATTGGACGCAGTAATGCCGACTTAAGTAGCAGCATTCTGATTTTTCTGATCATTATATTAGTAGTTTAGGCAAGATCTCAGTCGTATCACTGGAACAGAATTCAATGGTTAGAACAGGAAATGAAAACAGCATATCTATATTGCATTTACTTTTTATATTTACATCGATACGTAAAAATAGCTGTAGATATATTAAATAGACATTCCTTAAGCATGTTTTTCACTATAATATTCAACTTTTTATTTCTTTAACGTAAACATGTACTTATTCAAAGCTGTCAGTAAATGCAGTATTCTCAATGATGTATAAGTTGCTGCAACACCTTATAGGTAGCTACAGTTTAGGATAAAGGACACTGAACCCAAAAGTTGGTAAAAATTTCGAGTAAATACTGTCAGCTATGTAATATTTAAGTGCGTATTAGGAATTTTACTAAATAAATTCTACAGTAAGCAATAATAAGCATGCATTTACCTTTACGAACACAAATAGACAAGAGGTAACAAGAAGGTATCAATGAACCTTTATTTTGAGAACAGCGAAATATCTGAATCTGTAGTACCACATAGTGCATACATACAATTTACAATTTTTACATTACACCATTCAGTAAGCTACTCAAATAATTCAAAAAAACAGTATATAGTACATACATCTTACACTTCAAGGGCTTTTCCAGAAGGGAACCCCAATAAAACTAGAGTTTTCTTTTACGCAAAGCACATACGTACCTAGGTAAAATAATAAGTCCTCAGATAACCGTAAGAGATCCATTTGCGCTTCCACTTAAGAAAAGATTTAACAGCAAACATTCGTCAACTGAATCTCTCTGTGGCATGGCATATCAGCATCAGCTATTGTGCTGTAAATATCTAACTAATAATGTAAATGTGTAGGTAAGATCTGTTCTGCTCTTCAATGAATCCTTACGAGAGCCTGTTAAACTCTGCTTGTAATGCTGACTGTAATTGGACATAAGTACGTACCTAGTGCCTCCTAGTACTTCAATTTCAATCAAATCCTTATCGAATCGCATCACTGCTGCATTTACTTTAAGTAGGCAATTTAACCCCTTAAGAAAGGGCACTTGGAATACTTCGAAAGGTATCTGTAAGCCAGTAGGTACCATATAGGGATTTTTGTTAGGTAAATCTTTACCTAACTAAGTTATGTAGGAGCCATAATTTCATGAAAACACTTACTTGCGTGTATCTGAAATACTAAAGAGATGATAAGAGAGTAAATACAGTAAACAGAGCATGCCAGGCCAAGCCAAGACAGGGCAGACCAGGAAGGAACGTTCAATTCCTATCCAAATATAAAAGGTTATAAATCCTTTTTTCTATTCCTAGCCACGTATCTAATCCTGATCCATTATCGGCTGAGTAGCTCCTAGCTGTCGAAAGAGTAGCAAAAAGTTTCTTTTTTCTTCTTTGGAATCTATATAGGGTTCTTTTCACACAAATGCATATATGCCCATACTATTTTAAAACTATATACAGCACACACATATGAGAACGATAGACATTTAGATAGTAGAAAGAGTTGCCTTATGTAATGTATTTGTACCTACGTAAGGTAAGGTATCCATTGTTTTAAAAGAGTGAAGTAAGTGAAGTATAGAGCTACATTAGATTCAAAGACAAAAGAATGATGAGACACAAAGCGGCAGGTGGCAGGTACTTTTAAGTGTTAGGTACATCAAGTCAGACTTTCCGTAAGATCACTAAAGTCTTCTGTACACATAATCTGTAATCTGTGCACACTGTTTTAAGAAATTCGGTCTACTAGTACTATCCTTTTATGTAAGTAAGGAAAGGCAAACATGAATCACAGCCATAGAGTTAAGGCATTTCATTCCATAGCATATAGGTACTTATCTTTCCCAATACTAATACAAGTAATGTAATAACTATGGAAAGGAAGACACAAATTGTTTTACGAATTACATTACATTACATTACATATTACATAAGGTACCCCTACCCTGCCATTACCACATTAATACAAACAACATAACATTATAGTAACGCTGCTATTATTATCACATAAAATGCACCCAACATAACAGAAAGCCTTTCCTTTTTACACTTCAATCATCCGGGCCTTGTCTTGTCTTTACTTTGGGGTTCTTTCCATTTCTTCCTTCCTTCTCTGTAAAAAATACTTAAAACATAAGCAGACTAAATACACACATTATCTTACTCTACTCAAAACTCAACTCTCGCCAAGGCAAAGGCAAGGAAAGCAAGGCAAGAGAGAAAAACTTTTAAAAATCCATTTTCGTCGCTCAACTAACTTTGGTTCACTTGGCATGGCATGGCACTGCTGCCTTGGCTTTGGCTTGGCTCTTTTTAAACCTTGCCTTGGTTAGGTAGTTGGGAGAACATTAGACTATTCCGTATATTGCTTATGGTATAAAGTACATTATCTATACTACATAAGCAAGATATATCTGTATAGCAGCTATTTACTATTTACCAGAAAAGTTTCTCTGTATTTTCATAGCATACTAGGAAAGTTTACCAAGAATGCATATGTAAATATGTATTATTATATTAAACTATCTTTACTGTCGTAAAAGGGTAAATATAAAAAATTCGATATTTTGATTTCTGTTCCAAACTGTTCCTAAATAAGTACAGGGCCCTTCGGCTCACAATATAAATACAATAACAAAAAGATGGGAAAATACATTTATTTTTTCCTTTTGCATTATATAAGTTATGTAGCACCTTATTGTATATACAGAAAAGCTTTTAAGATACAACTTTCTACTATATACTTTAGTACAAATAAAGTATAAAAATTCACATTCAATTTTCTTTACTGTTTTCCATTTGCTTTGCTGTATGTGTATTAACATTCAAACTACTATATGCACAAAGAGATGAGATGTGTTTATTACGAAATAAATGCTTAAATAGATTCAAAAGAGTACACAGAATATCAATAATCCTAAGCTGTTGGAAATGAAGAGCTTTGCGAAAATTGGAATTTGAAACCCGGGCTAGGCTTTTTACGACGATTTTGTAGGTTAGATAACGGGATGCACACAACTACAACACTGAACTTTATAAAAGGAAAATACACCCACATAGGACCGAATGTGCTCCTATAGTAATCAAACTTCTGTGTTCGAAATATTTTACTCAAATTGGAAAATAGAACTGTAAATTAAAGATGTACCTATGCACGTATGTATACCTATGTCGCTGCTGGAGTTCAGTCAGACTTATCAAAGGGACTTTCTTGCCAAAAGTAATGGAAAACACCTACGTACCTAACTAAAGGAAAGTATGTGTATAAAACGACTACCAAGCTTTTAGGTTTTAGCTTCCTGATGTGATATGTGCCATAAATGCAATATTTTATGGGATGTACCTATGTAATATGTTAGGAAAGGAGGTGGACAAGCCCACAATCAACTAACATCAACTTTCTCCATTTATGTGCATGAATTTTCTTCTTTGTACATACAAACAAGACAATAATCTGTCCGATGGTGGTTTGCTTTTGGCATGGCAAGGCTAAAACTGAATGAATGAGAACCAAACCAAGGCTGCCTATTTTCCTCCCATTCTGTTTCTGCCCTTCTATTCTTATCTTACGAGGCGACATACATATCATATCTTGGTGTATCTCTGCTTATACACAAATATTTGTACACAATATAAAACAGGAGAGATGCAGAAACATTCTTATCTCCTGTGTTGTGGTTTGGCTTGGTTTGGTTTAGGAAATGTGAGCTAAGCCCTTGAGCTCCAGTCGACAAGACACGAGCGTAGGCTGTACTGTAGGTTGTAGGTTTCATTGCATTTCTCCTGTGCCTCTGTAGTAAAATTGTAGTAGCTGAAGCAGTTGCTACCTATTTAGAACTAGAACTTGTTTGTAGGCACCTATGTAGTAAAGTACTCTTCTATTATAAGGTAGGAACCCAAGTTGCGTATTCTCTCATAGTAAAAGTATGCCTTATGGTATTTATGTATTTATGTATGAATGGATACGAAGGAAAACGTAGGACGAGGCTGGCGTCATACACAGAACATTTTACTATGTACAGTAAATAGTACACTACAGTATACGTATGTAGTAAAGTAAAAGTCTCGAGTAGATATCATTCATAAGAAATATACTTCGGGATTTCATGCAACATATATAAGTACTACTGCACTGCACAGTGGAGTACAGCTACAGATGAAAGAAAATTGAGATGATGAGACTGAACAGGAAGTTTAGTGCTCCAGGCTTCCCACTGACGCTATAATACTTTCTGTATGTATTTATGTATACTTGGGATATCATATTAGTATTATACAGAACTCATATTCACCCATTGGCAATGCATTGCATAACTGACAAAAAGTTAGACATCATATTATAAACATTCTGCTCTATATAAATAATACGGAAAGGTAATACTACTAAGGGGTGCTGCTCTGTCCTTTGCCCATCCTCTTATTAAGTTTATAACTACATAAAGTAGATATGTATATCATATTATATAGTATACTATATAATGTATGCTGAATAAGAATTTCGTTTTGTGATCATGATGCTGTTTGTATGCACATACGTAAATGTAAGGAAAAGAAGTACGTCTTCTAGTGTTTAGTCTAGTAATAAATAGCTTCATTTCATACACATGCAAAATGCACATACAAAATAATACCTAGATGTTTTTTCGTTATAAATATACTTTGTATAGGTATGTGATAGATACTTAGGTTTGTCTTGTTTGTGTCTGTGAACCATAACCACCCCTGCTTGCATGGTGGCACTACAAAATGCTAAATCTTAATGGAAATTTGACATTTTGTTTACATTATTTATTAGAGAGCACACGATTGCACATTCTCTGTTCAAATGTAAGTATGCCTTGGACTACAGATGTCTTATTTTACACTATTCTTAAACTCGCACCGTCTACATTAATACTAATAATGCTGACTTCACTTGACTATGACTATGAGAATTGAGAGAAGGAAGAATAAAGTTGCCTAATAAGACAAAACTCTGATACTTCCACTACACGAAATCCACTACTTACTACTATAGCATACTTAGTAGTATAGTATGTAGTTAGTAGGAAAAGCAAAATTCATCATATTTTCATCTCAACGACAAAGACAACGACCTCCTTACTTTAAGTACAGACATATAGAAGTAGAATCTTGCTCTGACTTGACTATACTTGTGAAATGGCTGTTCTAAGTACAATTTATGAATAATTAGGACAATAATTTTGTTTGGAACTTTTTAAATAGTACAGATGACATACTAAATGTCAAATTACGAGTACAACTTTAGTATGTATAGTAAGTGTAAACTTTCATTGCCTGTTTTAAAGAGAAATTTCCCACAGTCCACAGGCAATCCAATCAGAAATTGTAATAGAGTTTCTACGTTATTCTGTTACATAGCATTGCATTGTTATCGTATCTCATCAAGTTATTAAAACAAACGATTATTAAAATTGCGTAGTATTTACATAGTTTACGTATGTGTTGTAATATTAACGTACATACTCTTAAGTCCTTAAAGCAAACGTTAGAGGAAAGTGGGATTAGGTTTTTGGTTACTTTATTTTTTGATATTTACATAACCACAGATTAAAGAGACTGCGTGCTAATGAGTTTGTGTTTTGCTCTGTCTGACTTGACTTCTCATTGTCTGGCTCCAACAAACCAAATTCATCATGCAATGAATACATTTGCATACTTACATTACATACTCATACAATACACCTACAGGCTTTAACAATCTTTTTTGCTAGGTACTTACAAGAACCTCCAATTAACATTAGAATAACAAAGTTCTATTTACATAAGATAAACACTCAAGTACTCCTATCTGACTGAACTTAACCGAATTTGAAGCCTTGAACCTACGACGAGAAAACTTGTTAAACTCAAACTTAAAATGAGCTTTGTGAATGAGAATGATTAAAAAGTACCTTGTTAAGTTCGCAGGCAATTCGTTTACATTATACCCTAATGCAAAGTATTATTAAATGTTACATCACATTGTCCGCAATCCTAATACGGTAGGTATGTACATATATGTTAAAACAGAACACGTAGACCCGAAAAAGCACACGAATCTAGAAACAATAATATTTAAATGAGTAAAATGTATATATACGGAGTCTTGCTTGCATGTGCATGTGCCTAGAAATAGTCTGAAGTGAACCAGTCTGAAAAATGTTTAACCATTTACCATTTACGTAAATTAACAAAGGCTTGAGGACTATTTCTCAAAGAGTGTGTTACAGTTACTACGTGACATGTCAGCTAATTTTAGAAAGCCAGAGATTATTTGACAGAATAATTTCATTTCCCAGAGTTGAGTGGAAACCTTTCAGGAACGTGTACACATACATTTATGTAAAGCGTAAAACTATTACGTAAGCAAAAGTAGAAGAAACTTGTTTTTTAATTGCACGATATTCTTAGATTTATATTGTTAGAGGTAGACGGTAGACTAAACACAATACATAGAATAGAAAAGCCATGCCCAAGGGACAGTGATAGTCACAAAGTCGAAACAAATGTAGTGCTAAATTCATTTTATGAATGCAGAATACAGATATAGCTGGCCTAAGAGGGAGTGTATGTCAGATGTGGCGTGAGATTTGTTTAATTGTATAAATTGTAGTTGTAGGTAGCTTTTACTGTTGCACGGGAGTACAGAGTACATAACTAATAAATAGAACTAAAGCCACCCACGCCTTTACACTAAAATTTCTTATCATATCAACAATTAGTTAGTAAAGTGTGTGATAACGTGATAAATGCAGGGAGTGGATTTTAATATAAATATTCACGGCAACCTCAAAGCGAAACTACAACTACTCAACTACTAAAGCCAAGCGAAATCCTGAAAACTAAGTATAAGGAAGGGAATAACTGACTGTGTAATTTTAGTTTTATGAACAAACTATATATGCATGCTAAAAATATTGTTACAAGTCATGAGCGCGCTGGCGACCTTTTATTATACAGAAATTTCCTTTGCCCGGAAGGATTGGGAGTAGATTTGATGCGAAAAGCTTTGTGTTTTACTTTTGGTAATTTAGAAAAGTCACACAGGGAAATTCTATTACTAAAATTTCTATTATTATACTTTGTTAATAGGTTTTGGCCACGTTGGCAGTCAGTTTGGGTCCATTCGCTGCCGGATTGGGGAAAGGATACAGCAGTCCAGCATTGGCGTCACTCCAGGAGTCCAAAACCAGTACTTTCCACGTATCTGCACAAGTAAGCAATGCAATAGCAATAACCGTCACTTTTATAATAGACTTTTCCTTTCTTAGCCCTCCCTTCATGCATATTTTTATTTTTCCTACAAAGAAAAGACAAACTAACGAAAGTTTCACATACAAAGTGTGAAGTTTTGTACTCCACGTATATGTAATGAAAAGAGTATACACTATTACATTACTTACTTATACCTACGAAATGTCTACATACATATTATAACCAATAGATAAGAACCGATTCTGCATTGTATATATTTTTCTTTAAGAATAACGAATAGATAGTGTTTCCTAAGATATTGAAGCAGAAATAGGATCTAGTAATTTAGTGGGGAATTGGGGAATACCAATTTTTATCATATTGGTAGTTGGAAGCCAAAGATACCTACCTATATTATTTACCAATAATAATTAAAAGAAAATCTCCTCAGAAATGAATGCTGTTTAAATGCAAAATATGACAACACCAGTCAGAGATGTACCTAGTATATTAGTATTTTTGAGTATGGCTGAATAACTGAATATCCTGGATTGAAAGCGCCAGTGTTAATAAAATGTTTTTTGTTGACCAACAGGAAGGATCATGGATCGCCAGCTTATCGTTCCTGGGTGCCCTATTTGGCTGCCTCTTTGGTGGTTTGATGCTTCAATTAGGAAGGAAAATGTCGTTACTCATAGTCGCACTCCCTTTCTCCGGCTCGTGGCTTCTTACTGTCTTTGCCCAAAGAGTAGAAATGATGTACAGCACTTCTTTTATAGGAGGATTTTTCTCGGCCATCACGCTTCTAGCCACACAAGTAAGTATTGATACTGAATAGAATAAAATATCGCTAAATCGTACTATAATATACAAGAAACATAAACTAGCGACTGTTTTTTGATAATTATTTAATTTCCAATCACAGCAGGCTTTCCCTATCGGTGTATTTAATGCTAAACTTTCACCATGCTCTACTTACGCCACAGATTTAGCAAAATAATTTCAGAGATCTTTTTCCAATCCAATTTACTATGTGTACAGGAGTACAGGTTACCACTGGCTGCACAACATACCATTGCTTATAAATAAGTTAGTGAGTAAAGCACGCATTCATCAACATTTCCTTAGAACTTTAAGAAGTATTGCGATTGTATTGTACTATTTTACACATCCGCATTGCCACAACATGGCGATCTAAAGTTTGAACACAAAATAAAGATGTTTTGTACTTGTATACGCTAGCAAATATATTTTTATGAAAGTGCTAAGTATACAGTTATGTAAGTTAAAATCAGTAAGTCATTACTGCCTCTATACGCGAATACGCACGAGTCAAGCTTCAAAATCCGATTTTTCGGTATCTGGAGCTTCTGGACACAATTGTATCTAATTTTCTATAGTGTAACATATTTCAATGCGTACATTGTCCTCGTATGTGTCTTTCACGTATCGATTCTAATATTCAGGATAGAAGTACAACACATAGCTATACTTATAACCATATAATATTTTAGCATATGGACTAGATTACAATGGCGTTTCATTTTGCTATGTATGTGTTGGACGTAGATACGCACGTGTAGTTAGCGAAACCGCACAGAGCTAAATACATCAGTAGAGCACAGGCTGCTACTAATTGTAAATTAATGTATTATCTTTTTTAAAGTTTCACTTTCGGTTACAGCCCTCGGAAACCATAAAGTTGTAAAAGTTGGTAACGGAAGACCTATGTCATTAGAAGCAACATACAAGCTAAACATTTGGTGCTCTGTTTCCTTTCTCTCCAGAGTTATACGATGGTATTATTATTGCCTATTATGTAATGTAGGTTTGAATAGGAAACAGTTTAGAGTTATCCTATACGTACTTATGTAGCAATACAGCTTTAAATTCCTATATAATATTCCAGATACATACGAGTAGTATTCACATAAGTAATTTAGTATACAGTGATGTAAGTATCATTCAGCATTCTTATCAATAACAACATGCAAACAAATAGTTTTCCGTACGTCTTGTTGGTTTCTGTCTGTATTCTGTATAGTAGTATAAGGAAACATTTAATGGCTTATAGAAGGAAAAGATAAGTTAAAGCGCTAATTGTGCGCTTTAGATGGTTCTGCATAAAAACCATTTCGAGCAAAAACTGTCCTATTCATCAATTATAATAATGTGACATTGTAAAATGGAAAAAGTAGTCAAGTAAACAGAAACGGAGATAGAAAGAATCTTTATGACGTCTAAAGAAGTACTACCTGAGCTATAAGGTCTCAATCTCAGTTAGTAAAAAGTAATTATGTGATTATATGTATCTTTATACAAATGCATTCTCATCTAAATTCTAATGTACATTTTGAATGTTTTATTTCAGGTGTACGTGAGCGAAATATCGCATCCAGAAATAAGGGGGTGTCTCAGTGCCGTTCTCAAGATGGCAGGTCATCTTGGAACCCTTTCGTCATTTGCTCTGGGAGCCTTTCTTGACTGGAGACAATTGGCAACAGTCGCAGCAGGAGCTCCGATCCTCTTTTTTCTGGCCATTCTTCCAATTCCAGAGACACCGAGTTTTCTTCTCTATCATGGTAGAGAGGAAGAAGCCTGCAAATCAATGGCCTGGCTACGATCAAGAGGCGAAGATGTGGCCTCTGAAATAGAAACACTTCGCAGCAATATCATGACAAAACAAAAGAGTTTCTTGCCCAGGTGTTCTAGTCAGTTCCCTTTAAGACAACTTTTCATTACATGTGGATTGATGTTTTTCCAGAAGTTCTCCGGTGTAACTGTCTTTTTTCACTACGCTGTTCCCATCTTCAGACAGGTGAGTTAATTGTGATAGTGGATTTAGCTCTTTTATATTTCTTTTGTTAAAGGATATCCTTAATTTGTAAAAGTACAGACTTGTTATATCTACGTAGGCATTGTCTATACTATTTGTAATGCAGTGTGTATATATATGTCATAGGTAGACTCCCAGTACATCCACAATTGACATTGACACTATTTTCTTGAGGAAAAACTAATTTTAGACCGCAAAATTCAGTTTTAATCCCGGAAATACTAGTACCAATCAATGCAACAACATTTGCTTATTTTTCTACTCAATTTAAACAATTGAGAAGGAATGATTAAAATCAAATTTGTCTCTGTCTAGTGGTGACTATGACATATATTGTACTGTAGTTGCTTATATCCTATTTTGTCGTTGTATTAGTAATATCTTTGTCAATGTAATTTGTAGTATTGATTTTAATTTTTTGTGCATGAATGTTGTTGTTCGGACACCTTTTCAGATTTACGGCCGAGAGACTTGCGGAGAAATCATGGTACATTTAATTTAAACGCTTCATTGAATTGCATTTCATTTCATTGATTGTACGCTTTCGCTGAGCGTGCTTTATCTATTTTGTATCCTGGCCTGGCTTACGTTGCAAAATCCCATAATTTGTTCTCTTCCGATTCGACGTACATAAATCATTGACGTTCTGTTCTGTCCTAACTATTTTTACCAGGTATTTGGCAGATCATTAAATCCTCACGGAGCAGCAATCGTTGTAGTATTCCTGCAGCTATTGGGCTCAATGACATCAGGATTGCTGATTGACACTGCGGGTCGCCTCCCATTGCTCACACTTTCAAATCTGTTCATATCGGGTAGTTTCTTTGGATTTGGGCTATACAATTGGATGGAGGAATCTCTACCGCCATCTCATCCAGGATTTGGGCCTTCCTTAGACTGGATCCCTCTCACTTGTGTTCTCTTCTTTACGCTATTCTTTTCTATAGGCATTGGGCCTATTTCTTGGCTTATGGTAAGTGATTGCATCTTAACTACAATTATACTAGACAATCTTATATTGCATTTGCACTGTATATAATTAACGATGAATATTCCTGATCTAACTATCTAACATGACGTTCTTTACCATTTAGGTCGGCGAGCTTTTCCCTCTCGAATACAGGTACGTGAAGAAACGTAAAGATACGTGTGAACTCTTGCCCTTTCTTTTTATCATTAAATTCTAGCAGATTATTTAGTTACTAGATCAAGAGTTAATGCTGCCAAAGCACTAACTAAACGAGGTACTTTAATTTTAACGACTACTACATAACCTAAGCATCCAAAATCCAAAGCTACATATACCCAAATAAAGGTACCTCCATTCAGAGTGAAAGTTACGTAGGATTTGCTCCAGAAATAATAATAGGGCCCCTATGCATTGTAGAACGAAAGGTTAGTTGTAGTAGTGGGAACATATCTTGGGTCCCGTGTCCCTATGGTATAAGAAAAGATAAGAGGAGAATAAGAATGCTGCAGGAGCATTGAAAAATGGAATCAAAGCCAAAGCCAAGCTCCTTGAAGTGAAGGAATCATCCTTTCCTATCCTTAGTGGGAGATAAGAGAGAATAATGAATTATTATTTTAGTTGAGTAATCGTGGCTTGCCTTGGCCTGGACTGGCGTGGGTTTTCCGAGATTTCCTAGGAAGTGGGAAAGAAAGCCAGAGCTAGGCCAAAAGCTAGAAGAGAAGACTTTCTTTCTGACTATCTGACTTGAGTCTGGAAGAAATATGAATCTAATTTCATTAGTCTGTGTTCTTTTTGTATTATCTTGTCTAATGTCTTGCTTTTGGATTATATTTCAGAGGATTCGGCGGTGCAGTTTCCACCTCCTTCAGTTACGCTTGTGCTTTCGCAGCTGTCAAGACATACGTGGACATTCACGCACATGTCGGCTTATACGGAGCCTTTTGGATCTACTCTGGCGTTTCGATAGCGGGACTCTTTTTCGTCTGTTGTGTCGTCCCCGAAACAAAAGGTGTGGAGCTTGAAGAAATGGAACATCACACTGGCTGTAGCAGCGCTACGACAAATCTCAACCCTTCAGGGATGTCCAGTGCTAGTGGGAGTGGTTCTGGTAACCCTCAAACGCTAGCGGGCCCTGTCACTTCAGCAACAAATTTACTGAGCAGCAAGTCAAAATCAAAATCCCATCATCATCCCAACACCCACAATACTCATGGGCCAGGGCCAGGTATTTTGACAAATGCACATACAATGCCAGCAAATATTCCATCTTCATCCCCGATCGAGAACCACTACCCGCATCCGCATACACACAAAACACCTCCAATGGTCCATCACCCTTTACAACAGTCTCAGAAACAACCACACCTAGCACATTCATATCCTCAACATCAACATCAACACCATGATCAGAATTATCATCAACAATATCAAGATTATCAAGATTATCCACATCAGCATCAAGTTAAGTCTCATCACGTCTCTTACGCACATACCAATCATCCGGATATTTCTCCTTCGAACTTCCATAGTACCAATAGACTAAGTAATCAACAATTATATCATGAAGAAGACGAGGAACTTCTCCATAATCCAGATTATCATTATCGTGATCGTGATATTGATCATGAGCGCATATCCCCACATCCGACACATATTCGTAGTCATAGTCAAAACATCCCTCGCCAACACCAACATCAACATAATCATTATCATCAACAGCACAATCTCACCAGTAGTCATCCCCTTACTCTCAGTCAGCATCATCATCATCCCTTGATGACCACAACTCTTCACGGACCGCTCCCACCTCGGCGACTCCCAATGCCACCCATTAGTAACTACAGCTCCACTAACGTTGCCTACAAAACTAGCGGGGGGAATTTTAGGACGAAGAAAGGCACTGCCGTATGACCCGAAAGGACAGCCTATTTCTTAAGAGAAACAATTGTAGACTAGTGGAGCATGATGTACACTTACTAAATATAAGACTAAACATTAATTAACTACTAAATACTTAACAAACATTGAAATTGATATAGATGATAGAATAACACATACATATATTAATGCATTTTAAATGCAATACATGAAAACACTATTATTATTACGTGACACATTTCAACAAAGATCTTAATAATTCTATTTCAAAAAAGCCATGCTAATGAATGAGACATTACGTGAGACTCGAAGAATGATAAGATGATGAAGGATTCATCAATAATACTTATATGTAAGTACTTCTAAATTTTGTTTCCTACACTTACACTTTTAGTTTAACGTTCACCTTGAAATGATAACATTCTACATAGCAATATGGTAATATTCATATCTAAACCACTAAACCCATAGGATGCCTAAAATAATATAAATGTTTGAATATCTGTAAAATCAAGCTTATCGTCTAACATAACATAACAATTCCTACACACAGATACATCAATATCAATATTACCGATCGATGAAACAACACATTTCAAATGTTCAAAAATCTGTATGTCCTACAGAGAAAAGCCAAGTTAGAGATTGAGAGATCCATTGTGTACTGTCACATGTAATTTTTCAAAAGTAATACTGTCCCTTTTCTTTCACAGCTTATAAATTGATTAAACTTCTGTAACCCACATCAATTTATTCTGAGGTTTAAGTATATCTAAGTTTAAATGTAACTACCTTTGTAACCAAATTTAATCTTAATCTACTTTCCCGTTCACATTTTATATTTTAATTACAGTGTGTCTAGTAAATAAGGAATTATTTACTTTCCCTTTTTACATAGAAGCACTATTTAAAACTTTAAAAAATACAACTTCATTTTGGGTTTTTTATTTATTAGTAGCATAATTAATTAACATGGTGAAAGTACTACTATTAATGAAAATGAAATTCCGATACTGAAACCAACAGTAAGTAAGGATCGACTCACTGGGACTCACTCAGCTAATACTTGAGATTGTATTTATAATTATAAACAAAACAACTATACTTATCGCTAGTTGTTTAGGAAATCTGCATATTCAATACATACTATAAAATATAAAAGGATAATGATAATAATAATCCAATCAACATGTCTGGTCTGAGGCTGACAATAATCACACACATACTCAAAGTCAAAGAAATGATTGATATGATTACCTCTGAAATAATAAGCCTTGCAACTTGAATCTGTCTTATTCAGTCAATTGAAATTGGTTCACGAGAAACTTTCATTTTATAGTAAAAATACAGATAAGTGCTCATTCAGAAAATATAAATACAGATAGCTATAGCTCTGTTACAGTTACTGTTCAAGAGTGAATAACTAAATTATGCATACATACCTTTCAAACTACACATTACATAACTACGTACCTTACCTTCCTACATATACCTACATACACACAACTGATATAATATGGTAACTCGTTAATTTAATTGTAAATTAAACCTTACCATGATTATAAAAATCTTGTCTTATCTTCAGTAAAGTCAAAATTATTACAATGCATTGCGACTTTGAGGTAATTAAATAAGTATACCATAGGTTAGGAACTGTTTATCAATTAGAAGAATAAGGGACTACAGATACATTAAATACATGTATTACTGAAGTGAGGTAAATACTTAAATGCAGATTACAATATACTTATAAACATGTTCAATGTTTATGGTGATGCAGCCAAGATACTTATTATAATATTGTTAGGTTACCTAAATGTAGGAACTGTAAACAGATAACCTTAATATTAATACAAAATATTGATTAGATTATTAGATACTATTTGAATTGAAGCACATCTTAACTAACTATATGTAAGTAGGGATATCAGTATATCAGAAAACGCTTTTTAAACAAAAATTTCACATAGCTTAGAGTACAGAACTAATCCTTAGTTAGGTAGATGAAGAATGCATCCATAGAGCTATACGTAGAGCATAGAATCAATAAAACTTAAGTAAGAAAGCGATTTCGAAAGATTGGAAAGAATGACTGCTCTCACAAAGCCTAAAATAAAATACTAGCTCAGCAGACGAATATCAAAATCAAAATCAATGCTGAAGACGCTAATTCAGCCGCGTAGGAAAATAAAAGCAGAAAACTAAAATGGTTAGCTAAGCTAGACTCTAGACTGTACCTACATATACACTCTTGATGCATAAAAGTAATTCAACTGTTAAAAAAGTAATACGCGCTTCCAAGAAACAAATAAGACAATAATAAAGACAATAATATCCTTATCCCTAATAAAAGATATCCATATTAGTACTAAAATTAAACTTTTAGCTACTTCAAAACTTTAAACATCTGTGCAGATAAATGGTAAACCTTCTTCTACTTATATCTACCAAAACAAAACCAAATAAAACGAAGAGTAATTGGTAATGCACACGATTAGGTATACCGTATACTACCGATTACTAGCAAAGCTAAATACATATAAGCCTACAATCTACGCAACATAATATAGAATTTAGAACTGACATAATACAATCCACTTGAATGATTGTCATTTGCCCATAACATAATGAACTAAATACTAAATCTACAATAGTAATAATATTTATAAATTTATTAATTCTGTGTTCACTGCTATGATGTATAAGTATTTATAGGCAATGCAATGGAAATCTTGTCTTGTCCTACGAACAAATCGATAATCGTGTCTAAATTTACTATACCACCTACATAAGGGATTTGCAACAATAATTCAAAACTTAAATACTCTATTTATCAGTAGATGATAGAATTGGAAATTATTTGCTCCAGTGAAAATTATGCTACTCTGGAATATATTAAACATTACTAATCAATATTGTTTACAATGTATTAATGAATTTTATATCTAGTACATTTATCGCTATGTGCCAGTCTTTATTTTTAACATACTAAAAAATTGCTTTTGGATGTAATGTATCGTAAGTAAATACGTTACAGATTTGGGTGTATGATTTAGCATGATTGAAGATTTATTCACACATAATATGCTTATAAGCATTTTACTTAAAATACACTCCTGTATCTGACAAGCTACACAATAATGTATCAGTAATTTCCCTACAATAACACGATATCTGTTTGTAAATGTGTATGCCCAAGCATAAAAGGTGGGCAATTGCAGGACCGTGAGGACAAGCAAGAAGAGAAGATTGAGACAGAACAAAAAAGTTGGCTTAATGAATAATTAATAATGCGAGTTATAGTTACTAGTACTAGTTACTGTACTGCACAATGATGTACCGAGTGCCGACCGTAGAATCTAAGAATTAAGCTCAATTGTACTTCTACATTATGTAATGTACAGTTTGATAAAATATTGTTCTTATTCGCGTTATTGGTATTTGGTCTTCGGTCTTATTAAATGAAATTAGTGGTAAGGTGGTTTGGTAAGAGATAAACTTCTTTTGAAATGTAAAATTGTATCTGTAAGGAAAAGGAAAGGAAACTGTGAAAACCATTTCTAATCTTACTTAATACACTGGGAGCTTTAATCATTATATTATTATATACTTAACTTACATGTACGTATTACTAACTCAGAAGATACTTATTGTGTATTAATCTAGCTAAGGATAATGAATGATAATAAATATTGTTACAGTAATGTACATATACATAAACACTAATAATTTGTTTTTTAATGTTCTCTTCGGGTTTTCGTAATTGCTTAGTTCTTTTATTATCATTGTGTAAATTAATTGTAAGGTAAATAATTAGATTACTTCTCGAAATTCCTCAGCATAATTTAATTTTGTTTGTTTTCTTAAGATTGACAGCAGCTAGCCATTGTGGTGGTACCAATACCAAAATAACTTTATTGTCACAATTAATCTATATAGAAACTATATAAAAACGAATTTTTGACAATCTAATAATGAGTCATCTGCATAAGTTTGGATTCCATCACATCATAAATAAAATGTAGGTATTCGTATGCTAATAAAACTATTTCGATCCCGATTATTATGTACGCCTGATTTTAATTTATGTGGGTGGTTGTATGCAATTCAATTACAACTAGTACGTTCATTATTGGTGGTATCATATTATATATACTGTAAAGTACCAACTATTTTTTTGATTTCACGAATTTTTGATTTATGAATTGTGAACGAACCAGACTTATGCCAACGAAAAGTCAAAAACTAAATTGTAGTCACTACAAAAGTTATTTCTTCTACAGTTTAGCTACTTACAAAACTACTACTTGTATTGTATTGTACACTTGCTAACCTAAATTA
>JAQFYC010003251.1:0-21533 GCA_034694165.1 Tomocerus mixtus | reverse complement strand
TTGTCTTTTAGGTCAAAAACTTCAATTTTGGCAACATTGCCGCTATTGCCCAGGCATTATCAGTATTGGCTTATTACCGTTTCCACCGGTAACATATATGCAAACGTATGTATTATAGCTAAAAACCTCATCATCCCCGCATCCTTGTAAACATAGCAGAAAACGTAATAAATACAATGCAGAATGCACCTTTATTGAAGCAACATCCCAACACAAAATATCATGATACCTATTTGCAGCAGGTCATAGAGTGTAGACATATATGCAAATACGTGCACAATAAACTTCAGTTTAATATGAATACACATTAGGTTGTAGTAACTTAATGAAATAAACAGTTTGCATTTTGGAGGGATAGAGATTTCTTAATAGTGTAATACTTCTTTTCATATGTATGTATTGTATACCACATAACTAGTAATAGTATACCCATATTATTATGCACACGCTAATTATAAAGCTTCTTTTCCTCAGCAAACTTTTACACGTATAGCCAATAATTCTTTTATTTCATCCCCCAATATGTATACTATGTATTTAATTTAAATAAATACATATACTTATCTATTTTCACGTTATAATTTGCAATAAAAGTTTCAAGCATTATCTTTAGTTCAATTTATAAGTTACATATTTAACATCATAAATTGTTGTGTTATTATACCTGTAAACTGTACGTGCAGATAAAATTATGGATTTACGCAAAACTATGCAAACCTACACCAATGTGTTTAAAAATTGGCTCATTTACTAGCAAAAATATTCTCCACAAATTATTATTCCAGATTTTGTCCAGCAGTTCTGAAAGTATGCTCACCATTGTCACCATAGTAGGATAAAGGTTACATCCTACCCTGCATAGTGTGTGCGGTAATTGATTTATTTGTACTGCAGTTGTGGGAAGCAAAGATTCGGGTTTCCTATAGTTGACAGTAAATAAGTAATTTTCGTATTTAATTCCTTAGCATGCATGTTATGAAAATGAATTTACAATTATTGTTTTGTTCTCCACTAAATGGCTATTAAGTATCTAACCGTCGCTTTCATTTCAGCCGAACTTCAATTCTACACTACCTACATTACTATTACTATACAATGCAATGTAACGTGCTACGAAATGGAAAGCATAATTAAAGTTTTATTAGATATTTAAATATTGCCTATCTCTGTGTGGAATGGAAGATCGGGTTATGGTCCACGTATTACGGGCCACACTTGTAAGACTAATCAGTACCTATGTTCTAATAGCAACAACATGCAAACTATGATCAAGTCTTTAATATTGTGCAATATAGAAGTAATAGTGAGTATATGTCAGTGTTATGTATGTAGTTTTAAGTATGTTGCTTATCTAATCTATATGACTTTATATTGTACGTCATGAGCATCGCCCAAGAACATATTAAGGCCATTCCGAAGTATAAACTACGATTGGAGCTGAAGGATGAACGAAAGAAGATATCTTAAAACTGGCTTCTCCACTTCACTCTCATCTGCACACACGATACCGATACTCAGGTACATACGTAAAATCGTAAGCAGCAATGAGCATCAACATTAAATCTGTGCAATAGTTATCTAGCATCACAAAATAGGCCCTACATAAGTGTCATGCTTGTAAAAGAGCCTTTCTAAAAGCAAGACAACCAAATTCAAATGATATTATCATTCATGTAAAATTATCTACATTAATTAAACTTAATACCTAATATTGAATAATATAATTTAATGACACATATTATAAAATATTAATACATCTGTTGCACATTCAAAATCTAAATAATGTCTACTGCGGAGTATTAACTCAATTTTTGCTGAATACTAACAAAAATTATCACTGGATGGAATTAGCACCAAAAAGTAAATGGTTTGTAAGAGTTATTCCAGGATGTGTAAGTATGATCTGGTGTTACTTGTTGTCATGAAACAACATTTTGTTACCTTTCTTACTTTACATAAGGTTTCCCTGTAATAGATATCTACAATCAATACATATTACCAGTTACCTGTGTACATTGTACATACTACTACATATTATGTGGGTATAAAAGTCTGCATTGTATTGTACTCCAACTTCAACTACAGTAAATGCACTGTTAACCAAAGAAAAAGAGAGGAATGGAATAGAATTCTGATTAAGGAAGACTAAGAAAACTTGCTTGACACTTGTACATATCATATCAACTCATACTTCAATATCAGTAGAGAATAGACGTTCTTGCCCTGGCTGTCTATACAAAGTAAGGGGAGGTATTTAGCTGTATATTGCTTTAGCCTTATACACTAGGTAACTTTTATTGTGATGTAGCATGTAGCTATAGTAAATATAAATACTACGAGCTGACTCGAACAAAACTGTCCCTACATATATATCGTAGTGTTTAGGTCTCAACATATTTATTCTTTGGAGTTATCTCGAACACGTACCTTACACCAGACCGACATAACCTAACATCCCATAACATTAAAGCAATGCAAATACCGATAGATAAAAACAACGGCCCATCAAAGACGAACATCTATTCAAAATCAAATATGTGTTGTGTTCTACATGGCATTTTGCTTTTCTTATCATTTCACAGTCTTCGTCTCCACTCACTCAACTAACTCGAATCTCCTTGTCCTTACTTACCTGCATATCTCCTCCCTCCCAATCCAATCCTTATTTATAATACCTTTTATATTATAATACAATATCTCCATGTCCTTACTTACCTGCATATCTCCTCCCTCCCAATCCAATCCTTATTTATAATACCTTTTATATTATAATACAATATCTCCATGTCCTTACTTTTGTAATTCTGCTCTTCAAATCACAATTGTCACCTTCCTTTAGCATGTACCTTGCCATACCATACCAATACCATACCACAATTTAACTTGCTTTCCTATACAATCAAACTACAGTACGACTCTACAAACACCAACTCTTTATCTCCAAACAAATTGCAAACACAACATACTAAATAAGTTAACTGAACGGCCTGCCGCTCGTGGACAGATGTGATATGGTATTATGCTCATGTTCTCCTATCCTTTATGTGCTTACGTATGTTAGCTTACATAAGACAGCTACAAATTACTTTTACCTATCATATCAAAAGAAGACAAAGACTTCTCATCAATATACATAGTAACTATATTATGTGATTCTAACAACGTAATGCTTAATTATTTACTATACTATATTTACGGTAATTATTTAACTTGTGTGTATAGGTATATGTAGTAAAGTGAAATAGTTATTGAGACTACAGCCTTTGTTAAGTTGAACTTGAACCAGTCACCGCTAGTTAGTTTAACTAATGTGCATATCTGTAATATAGGATTCTATCTCTCTGGATTTTATCAAGGAGTAAAGCAATAATGGATGTTGTAGCTAATTAAGAAAATGGCACTGACGATGAATGTCATTAACAAGACGAAAAGAAAGCAGTGACCAGGACAGGACAAGATAGAGCAGGCAGGCAGACAGGATTGGGATGTCATGTGTGTGGATAACAAGTATAGTTGATGAATAGCCTACTGAAAGAAATGTACCTATCTGTAGATTCGAATGCGAATCAAATCAACTTTTTAAAGCTAAAACACCGGTTTTTACTGTCTTCTTATTTTTCAATGATTTGTAAAATAAATACCAGCATTCTTAAGTTACAAACTTACACAGTGGGTACCACATAGTTAGTTAATACTTGCTACATAATATATTAAATGCATTGCATACCTTATACTTATTATTGTGTTATGTTATGTGGTTTGGTTTGGTTTGGTTTGGTTTGGTTGTTGTTGCTATTGCACCAGGAGCAATTATAATGTTATCTACCTAAACATAAGTAAATAGTACTGCAGCATTAAATGAGACTTATACGAAAAAATGAATAAAATTGTAATTAAAAACTGACATGTATGTTGAATGCTGTTGCTGTTGTCCAGATTAAACCTAACTGGCTTGGCTTGGCTAGGAATGGAATGGCTGACTGGCGACTTGATGCATAGGTACTACTTATTTTACTCTGTACAGACATTATATATTATACAATGTAAAATGGGAATAGGATTATGTTTACTTGCATTTTATCTGCATTCTGAGCATGGTGATAGATATTATGCATGCATAGATATGTATGTTATGTAGTAATATACTAGAGATAGGGATATAATGGTAAATAAGAGTTCCATTGAATTTATATGCAAAATGAATGAGAGGCTACGCCGTCAGTAAAGTTAAGATTTAGGAAAACTACGTGACAGGTAGAACAGAGAATACGAGCCCAGAAAGTCAACAAGCAGTCAAGAAAGCAAGTTAAGGTAGAGCAATGCAGTGCAAGGTAAAGGAAAATGCACAGGAGAAGAGAAGCAAGGCTGTAATATTATTGTTATCCACTCACTAACCCCTTTGTACATATATACTAGATAATATTGAATTAAAAGAGCTATGCCATACCATAATATGTATTATGCATTATAAACTATATGCATAGTCCAAGTCAGATAGGCAGGAGAGTGAGCCGAGCCCTGGAAAACTCGTTTAATCGCTTTGTCAACGAAATAAGAAAAAATATCGGGTAATGCTCTGTTCTAAATCATTAAGTAACATGAATACTCTTGCTCAAACTCAATATCTGTACTACTAACTTGCATACGTTTTTCTTATCTATTTTTTCTAAAGGAAGATGACATACCTTCTATAAAAGCAAGCATTTATAAGCAACGAGCAAGCAATTAAGATACCGGTCTGGTTGTTTTCCTGTAATACTATTATCTCCGCAGCACTAGCTCTGCCTTTTATTACTAACACTTTTATCATATATTCTAGCAGCCATATTATATTATGATTTGAGCTTTACTTATGCTATATAGGTATAATACGTAAGATAGCTATGAATATTGTTGTGCCATAAAATATAAAGTTAAGTCGTGTGTACGTTACATTACATTATTACATTACATTGCACACAATAACAATATCTGAGTTATGCATGTTATGTAAGTTATTTACTTTTTGCATCTAACTAATGCACACGGCCAAAACAGAAAAATCTGAATTTGATTGTATGTACAATAATAGTGGCTACTAATATGGATTACGGAGCTAATATTTATATGTTTATCTATAATATGTATGAGCTTTGGTTGAACATTTAATGCAGAGTCATGTTGTGAGTTCAGTTTTGCTCGGTACGGTGCCAAGTACTTAAATAATAATTGAAGCATTAAATATTGATAGAAATAAAATTCACAACAAAAAACAGAGAGCAATGAAGATGCAATAACTTTTACAATTATGGGAAGATACTCTGGATTACAAATATCAGCACTTTTACATATACCTACTGCACTGATAGCTAAGTACAGTATAATTATCCAATGAATAAATGTTTGTTGTAATAGGAGATGTGTGCTGATGCTGGCTTTTTTACTTGCTCCTGTTTTGTGTTTGATAAGTTGTGTTATGTTTGACATGACATGTTGGCTCTAGTACACTATGTTCTTTGCATTCTACTACACTTACTACGCACGTCTCAGAGTAAATAAATATTGTAGAATAAATATACTTGTAACCTTCTGTACTATATTATAATTTGTCCTCTACTGTTTATCTTGGTCTATATAATTAATAAAATGTCAATTAAATGGATTAAGCTAATTTGTGTATGACTATTTAAATTGCCATAAAACTTTTATTTACATTAAGTATAGATTAAGTCCAATCCAAATAAAAATTAGTCTTAAGTAAATTAATGCAGTAATTTCCAAGCTGAATTTTTGATATTCCATAAAATATTCCATTTCATTTATTTTTGACCCAAATATTTTGAAAAGAAATGTCCTTACAAAATGATACGCAAAATAAATAATACTGATATTACGTAATTTTAATACGTGTTTACAATTTAATAGCCGGAACGGTGAGCGAGCCTTTGAGCAAGATTGTCTTTTCAGCAAACATACTTTTCAGCAAAGGTTACATTTCCGCCGGGTTTGTAGGTGGGACGGATTAAAAGATTAACTCCCTGGCTATAATCCAAACATTTCTTTTGTTTTTTACTATTCTGAGTTCAATAATAGCATGATTTGACCATTCTCGGTTGAATTACAAACATTTACTTAATTAACATGAATAGGAAACCCAGCATACAAGTTGCTTCATGCTATCAAGGCATTGCATGCGGTAGTAAAGTATATCTTGCTAAAAAGTCCTTTTGCTGATAAGTCTTCTTTGCTGAAAATCCATGGAGCCGGAATGGTTTCTTCCATTCCATGTATCCTGGTATGGGCTATAGGGGTGGGGTCTCCTATAATGTAGGATGATGTAGTTAGATAAAATATAAATTATGCTACGAGCACACAGCACACATAGTTCTGACTTCACATCAGCTTTGGATTCAGCAGCCCCTAATCGAGCCATTTATAATCGATTAAATTGTTTTCCTCGTGCGCTCAATTGCGACAATTGTTAGAATCTACTGCCGATTAACCCTTTTGTGGCTATCTGTTTATCCTTAATTACTTGGTTGTTAGTTAGATAGCTACTTAGGTGCTGCAAATAGAAATGCTTCTAATGCTCTTTGGATACACACGCTCGCTCGCCTGTTCGTTCGCTACTGATTATTATAATGGTAACCTAATTGTACTAGGTAAAGAAAGGAACCCACCTATCTGTATATACAAATTCACGTTCACGTAAATATGTATGTAAATAAAAATATCATACCTATGCCTTTCTTTTTCATATTATTATTGGTTTTGCTCGACAACAATGCAATGCAATGATTGTGCATGTAGGAATTCATGTATTGAAGACGAAGGTACATGGTAGTGGTAGTAGATTTACATTTCATTACATTAAATTACTGAGGAAGGTATATATTAAGTGTAGAGCCACCATATACTTACAACTTACAATTTACAAACATGCTTACATAATAATATTACATGCTCCTGTAGTAATAATAAGATCATGGAATATTGTAGTAGCTTAGTGTAGCTTTGTAAGAAGCAGGCCAAGCCAGATCATGCCAGACCATGCCAGGCCAGGTGAGCCGCTCCGCGGAGGGAAGCCAACAGCTAAAAAGTAAAGCTAACGTAATTTACTAAAGGCAGTCCAAAGCAAACCAACAGAACGAAAACCAAACCAAACGAAGCTTAAACTTGAAGCTGAGCTTTAACATAACATAAGTAAGTATTTTTCCTCGAGATAAGAAGCTGGAAACCTTCAATTCACACCATTCCGTTTGCATACACCCATGAACTTGTGTTCTCTGATAATAATAGTCTGCTAAGCTGGTGAGTGCGTTTAAATGCGTTGTATTACAGTCGTTAGCAACTAGGAGCAACTCGGAGGAACAAGAACTAATCTCACACGCGGATTCAATTAATTCATTCAGGAGAACCTTAAGAATGCAATTTGGCGGAGTTATGATGCTAAGGACAAACTTTTGTAAGTATAATATAAGTATAGGTTGTTAAGGTAAAATGAAGGAGTAGGAGAGCAGTAGAATTAGAGATAAGTGGTAGAGAGGTGATGTGCATCTCCCCTTCATAGGATGTATGCTTACCTCGTACTCAAATACTCAAACCACTGCACTGCCTGCACCACCATTCTTATATCATTTCCCATTACATCCTTTACTATGCTATATAATAATATACCTGTGTACAAAGAGTATAGCCTGCTTAACTCTCTTTTTACCTCTATCATCTTCTTCCTTACTTCTTTACTTTACACCAACTACCTATATTCACTCACCTCAACATTATATTATAGGTACATATACTTACTCCTTTCCTGCACCCTAACACAATAGTAGTAGGTATTACATAATACTATGTTATATCGCAGAGGTTGATAGTTACCTGGTTCCTAAATACATACTACATAAATACCTACCTAACTATTACTTATATTATACAAACTTGCTTATTACACTTATTATGTGTAAGTACTTACTTCCATCTACTTATTACTTACTTTCCTATACTGCCTACCTACATATGTACGTAAGTAAACGTAATAATAAATACCTTGGGCTTCGATTGGACTAGCTTAATACTACAATAGTGCATTTATAATAATACTGTATGCAATACATAGAGTTCTTTCTATTTTACGATCCGAAAATACACTAACGCATCTTATTATTGTTTTTATCTATATAATACACGTTGCAAGACCTAGGTACGCATTATACCATTTATATCTCTGTTATTATTTATTAATGTGTAGTATTAAGAAATGGTGATACATAAATTTGTGTGTGTACATAGGTACTAATTATTTACTATGTAGTGGTATGCTTTGGATTTTCTTCTCAATGGTATACAAGTGTAAAGATGTATAATGTTGCGCATGTAAAATTACTCTATTTATGTATTAATATGCATGACTAACTTAACAAATTTACAGAAATGCAATTATTAAATAATTGCACAGATTTCATGAAGCACTTAATAATAATGAATTAAAGCGAAACTTGTAATTAAAGAACGGAGCATTGTAAATAAAACTGCTTACTATTGTTGTCCCTGCATTTCGGGCTTAAGAGTCAGCAAAGTTAATAAGGTCAATTTGAAAATTCTCTCCGATTGAGCAGTATCAATTTAGTTTGTACAATACGTAGAAAACTATACGGTTGGATTGTTTCCATAAATTGTCCATTCTTTATCAAAACAGGAGACAAAATTAGTAGAGCAAAAATAAATAAATGCCAATAGGCTCTATGTAGGCATAGTTGCTTTCTATTTCATAAACCATTTAATATTTAGGTATCCATCGAAGGGTAAAATAAATCCATGAGCTCAAATGCATAATACCAAGTAACAATAACCGCTAACAGAATAGGATTTGGATAAAACCAATATACCTAAACATCTATTCCTTCTTGAACTACTTTTAGTTGTAATTTCTAATCTAATCTTTATACACAATAGAAGATAGCTAAATGCACATACGTGCCTTCTTTACAGACAAAGAGAGAATGTAGGTTCTATATGAAAATTCCACACCTTTCCTTATTGTCAGAAAAGAGGCCTTTCAAATCTTCCCTTTCAGTTTTCAGTTTTGCTAAGGAGACTTGAGAAATCCTCTTAAGTGTTCATTTTCTTTTCTACTACTAACTAAATATCCTGCATTTTATTTTGAATAGGGAAGGTTTATTTGGAACACAAAGCAAGGATTGAGTTCAGTCCAAATTGGAAGTGAATCTGAGCGTTTTCAAAATCCCATAGGATGTGGATAAACATGAATAGTGAATAGGAATTAGTGATTGTTCATACGCACATGTATACATAAGTATAGTAAATAGTTAATAATTATTATTATTAGTACGTAGGTAGCCTAAGTGTATAAAAGAAGAAAATAATAATTTTGCAGCCCATTTGGGATGCCGACAAGATAACTGACTGCTTACTATTTACCATTTCAAGTCGACTCGAGAGCCAACACGAGAAGAATCGGCGGTCCGGTCGTGGTCTGCTCGTAATGTAATCGTTGCATTGGCCCTTTATGTACACGAATATTGATAACGAACTCATTTGCTTCTAATTTCTTAATTTCAACTGCAGGTTAAGTTACTCTGCTATACTAACTGCTTTTCAAAGGAGCAACATTTGAAACTGCCAAGCCAAGCCAAGCCAAGCTAGGCCAAAGCAAGACGTCAATACAATGGAAGGTATTTACTACTGCACATAAGGTATATTATACAGCGTACCTAAATCCTAACTACTACTACTACTTATTCACAGAAGCAGTCCATTGCATTGTAATTGTAATTTGGTAATCTTGTACAGATGTATTATGTACATTTGGTAAAAGGTACAGCTAAAATGATCGAAGAACAAATCTCAAGTTATTATTACAGCCTAATATGTAGAATTAAGGTTGTTGATTTGTATAGGTACCTTGTTCTTGTTGTAAAGTGACCTGAGGTAAATAAAATACAAATATTCAGCCCCAACTGTACAGTTACCAATTTCACGGTGCATCCTCAGTTGTAGCACGTTTACACGTAAGACATGGCAACATACATATTTACAAAACATGTTTTTTTGCTTATGGATAAATACTATTTTGCATGTGCTCTACAATATTGGCATTATAAAAAATAGCGAAGTGAAATAAAATTTAAGGAATAAGTGTAAATATTAACGGCTGCTAAAGGTGGACGTGTAGAAGAAGTTATGATGTCCAAATATAATTGTTGATTCGTTTTACATATCATATCATAGCACAATGGAGAAGAGAACGGAAGAGCCAGTTTTAATAAAAAAAATTTAGCAATGCGTTATGTGGAGGAGACACACCCCTTTTGCCTCCATAGCACATCACATACATTCATACTAGACAAGAGTTAAACTCTAGAGAAGAACTGAATAAACTAAACTGCAGAGTGCAGACTCTTTTGCAGAATAAAACAAAAGCAAAATATTTTCTTTTATCCAGAAGGGTTTTCCCATCACGGGGCTAGAGCATAAGTCATGACCACACACATTTATGGATATCTTCCTTTATAAGCTAACTAACAGACTAACTAACACTTACTAACGCCAGTCCGCTCTTCTTTATATTATCCAATTGGTTATTTACATGCGCATTAGTCCAAGCTACATATAAGAACACAGATAAATAAATGACTAAGTGCTATTTCTTGTTTATATCATTACATAAATCATGGCTACTAATTTCTACCTGGTCGCATTCTGATATTACTTATTTATTTACTACAGTAACATTAGTATTTCAAATGATAATGAATACAGAGAAGTAAAGACAAGTGGGCTAAGCTGCGGTGGAAACTTCAATACTAATAAGAACTATGGACATACAATACTATACCACATTTAATTATCATGGAATGTGCACAATGACGAAACAAGGTAAGTATTATTATTATAAAAATATATTTTAGGGATTAACTAGTGGCTATGTGTTTATGAATTATGTTCATAGATAGTGAGTATAGTGGATGGGATGAATTGATTGATGTCAGTTACAATTTACAGATTTTATTTGTTAAGCTAGTCAGTCAGGTTTCAGTTTTCAGTTGCCACTATAATATTGTGTGTTTGGCTGAGGTGCATAATATTACATTACAACTATACTGTAATAAACTGCATGAGAAATGAATTGACGGGGAGACAAGGTGATCAGTGATTTGATTTGAGAGGAATTGGAGTAGTCAAGAGAGATTATTTAAGTGTGAATGGCGATGGTGAAGGTGCCGGTTGAGGGAATCGATGACATCGACCTACCAGAAGTCTGCATTGAGAAGTATATTAAGCCTATTAAACTAATGCCCATATGCATTCATAAAAATTTGGGAGCTATAAACACGTTATATTAAAATAATGAATGCATGCCTCATCTCTGTGTCTGTGCATGAGGGTTGTGCCTAACTTGTCGCTGGCAGGTAAGGCGGATTCCAATTAAGAACCTGTCGCCGCTCTCCGACCGCTGGATTTCCATCAAATGCGGGTTGCTTGCGCAAACTTTTATCCCTTTGAATGCCTCTTTCTTGCTTTTTGTTACATACACTTGTGTTATGGATCCTTACGTTAAGAAAATCAAAATTAACGCTGTTACGTACTGCTGTTGCGTCCCCACAACATAACACAACTACTCAACTTACAACATTGCGTTACCTTTGGAGTTGGAACATTTCAAATTATATTACATATTATGCACAGATAGAAACATCGGTATAACAAAGTTACATTGTTAAATTGAACTCAACTCAACTCAAACTGAACACTATTATTATTTCTTTCCTTAAATGCACTTCTCCATTATTTTATTTCCTTCCTATTTTTAATTAAAAATTTTCCACCAAAAATTTCTCGTTTATTGTCAAAAAGCATTTTGCTCCTACACAGTATGCCTAACAATACAAGAGCACGCATTTGTAATAGGGACAACTATTTTTATATTTAATTATTATTACTACGGTACACCAAGTACATTATTCTAAAAAATATACACGGACAAGTGTAATATATTTTATGGAGGTAGCTTTGCCTATGTGTGTAAAACTCCAACGTAGATATATTTTGTATTGCACTGTAACTCTTTTCGTAGATTGTAGATACTAGTAAGTTTTATTATGTAATGTCGGTTTAGAGGATCATTAGAAAAGTGAGTATTGGCAGAGCTCATAGGTCCATTCATGCATAGCATGGTTCCTACTTACATAGAACGTTTAAATGAAAGGGAAGAATAATAATTCATAATCGTCTCCTGGACTCCAGACTAGACATAATGGTCAGGAAAGAAATATCGACTAATTTAACTTCTACAAATACATATTGTTCTTCCGAGCTAACTGCGGACATAAGAAAAGAGCAAAGATTGATGGAGGAAAAATCTAATGCTGAGAGACTCATGGTTTTACAATTTGGTATGTAATGTAACAAGTAACTAGCTGGAGTGGAGTGGACTGGACTGGACTGTAACCTTAAGTCGTCTCATTTGATTTGATGGTGTCTGGATAGTTTTATTTCCAAATGTGGTTATCGTCTTCACAGTAAGTAAAGTAACCAAAGGCATTATGTTAAATTATTTTTTAGAAAAGTTGAAAATTTTGAAATGTAAATAGTTAGAGGGGCCCTTGAGTAAATTCTTATGTATAGGTAGGTGGTACATATTATTACCTATGTGTGTTTGTGATCTTGCTCTGCTCAAGTAGTTGTTGGCTTTGCCTGCTAGATAAACATCTACATTTATATGTACCAACTACTTTCTTACTATTATATTTTAAAATGAGCATGTTTAATTTTATTTTCATTTTGGATGGGAATAGCTAGGACAAGAGAAGACAGGGAAGGCCAAACCAACCAGACCAAGCCAGGCTTCTTATTTCTAAACAACTAACTCATGGGGTTTGATTGTTAACTAACGCAGGTAATGTAGGTAGTAGGTACAGATAGATACTCATGAATTGTGGCTTGGCTGGTGCTGCAGACTCAGTCATGGTCATATGTACGTACATAGTCAGCTCAAGTTAAGCATAATAATATTCGAAAAACATTCTCCTATTCTATTCTTCTGGCTTGGACTTGGACTGGAGTCGAGTTCAGTTCACGAAAGCAACTGTAGAGAAGAAGAGACGACTTGACTGGATACATAGTTTCTCAGGCAAGATTTACCTAAACCTGTTGCTGTGAACAGGCCATGGACTGCAAGAGCCTCACTCTTAATTTATTGCCTAATTTTCCGGTCCCGAGCTCCGCTTGAGGTTATGCCGGTAATATCGTTTTTTCCGATTTCTCTTAACGCAGCCGACTTCGATATTACTAGCTCACTGACGCGTCTTATGTTACCACTTGATCTCTCACACGTTCAATGATCATTCCTCACCTTAGCATTACATTTCTTCATAAAATCAAATTCAATTGGGTTACCTTCTCTCTTCCACATAATACCAAAAGTAATAATGCCAACTCAAAACTCATATAAATTGTAATAGTTATACTGATAATAACAATATACTTGCATTATGTTTAACTATATGGATACCAGTATTTGAAAGAAATATTAACACTCAAATACTGGAAGTTGTAAATGAACCTAGTTACTAGAACATGATATGCAATGTGGCATACAAGGGCGTACCTTCAATTATTGCCAATAAGATCCATTCCTCTACATTATAATAAAAGGACAAAGGGTGCATTATGTAGTTAAATACACTGGGACACATCTAACTGTCAAATTTCATATAGACCCCTAAAAGAGACAATATCAGAATTTATTAATGCGTGAATAGGTACTAAAATTGCCACAAAAGCTAGTTAAACATTGAGAGCAATAAAATATCATCGTTTCATTAAAGAATTCTCGTTTCACAAAACAGTGCGAAAAACATTGTCGGAATTTTCTTTTGAATACTGCTGTGATGTGAGCATAAAGGCCAAAGGTCGTGGTAGCTTAGTTATAGGAATATAATCAGATGTGTATGCAGTAGGCACATACTTATAGTCTAGTAGCGTATTAATTTAATGGAGCGTTCGAAATAATTTTTTAGGAAGTCTGGTCTCTTATCTTACATTCAAGTAGCTTTTCATTGTTATATTATAACTATAGCTACTACCTACCCACAATAAGTGAGTAAAAGAAAAATTCAATGTGCATTATAACACTACTGCACTATACTATAGTCTGATTGTTTAAACGAAGGAATGTACTCGTGGACTCGTAGTAAACGCAAACGTAAGTATTAAATACTGATAAATGTGCAAACACAATACTACAAGTTTAGGTATGCATATGATGTGAATATAATAATATTATTACTAAACGAAGACAACTACCAACAAACTGAAAACCGTATTATTCTACGTGCACCTAGAAGTCTAGCGTATCCTGTAAGTAGGGGTTGTTGTGATGTAGTAAAACTGACAATTAGGTATAACATAAAAAGTACATACGGACGGAGACCTTGATCTCACTTGAAATAAGGAAAGATTGGGCCTAAGCGTAGATCAGTAGTAATAAGAAGGAATATTATTGTACCAGTGCGAATGTCTACTTTACAATGTCTCGATGTATGTATTCCACAGAAAACCAGATTATATTGGCACGTAAATTTAACACACTTAATTTTCCTAGCGCTGAGCTGCTGGTAGTAGTTGGTGTTTGTAGTGGTACCGTTTACAACATATTATCATACAATTCTATATAACTATTGTATTTACTGCTTTTAATTTTATTGCTAGAATATTGCAGTGTTCTTTAGTATGAATATTATGGCGATGAGTTCGGAAATGTCTTTGTAGGGTGCTAAAAGCTAATCAAGTTTTTAATAATAAAAAATGTTGCATTGCATCTCAATGTACTTACATATTATTAGTATATGCACACAGATATTCAGAATCACATATTTCAATGACTCTTTCTCAGAATTCCTAGCAATGAGAGATTAATTCAAGTTTTGTCTTTGATCTCTCTGTGTCTAGTTTGTGTTTGTACAAACTAAAGAACAAAACAAAATCCAGTTATTGAGCTTGCACATTATACTATACTTTACTTTGTTTCTATTTACATGACACCCCATAATTTAGGTTATAAGACAAGACACTACTTTAAAATCTATTATATGTCGGAGGACAATTTAGAATTTGAACAACATTTTTAATAGAGTGCAATATGGTATATCCTCCTACTTATACATGTATATACTGTTGGTGTTAGTATACTTATATCTGAGATATGTAGTGCGAATTATTCATCGCTCCAAAGCAACGGGATTCATTACGGTGGTATTGCAGCCATAATTTTTGAAATCCATATCTACCATGAAAATTCTTGGAACTAGGTTGATTAATATCATGGCGTGCGTCTTTAATATAAATTTTTTTATGGTAAGATTTTATTAGTTTAGGTATGTATGTATTGACTTACTGTTGGAAGAATCTATGCATTTAAAATACCATGTTTTTTTCGGGAATAGAAAATTCATGTACGGAAAATTTGTCTGTATAAGCATGGTATTTAATATAGAATGTATAAGTAAGGGCTTGGCTTGCATTTATTTTATAATGTTTGTCCATTGAGTAAGGATACATTAAATCATGCAGTTCTTGGAACGTAATGCAGGAATGAATGTTTGTAATATTAACAGTAAGAAATGTGGTATAGCTTTTTGTGCAAAAGAGAATAATATTCCATACCATAATAGATAGTAGAGAAAGAGTTGAGAAAAGATGAGCAGAAGAAATTCGGATGCATCCTCCTCAACAACAACACGGGTACGCTCAAATAGAGATCTGTTAATGTGTGTTAACTTGTTAAAATTTATCTACTTGACATAAATAACACTGGCCTATGTATGATGAGCAGCCACTTTTCCTTATTAGTTAAATGTTAAGTCGCAGTAGTAGTAAATTGAACAACGTGGGTGTTTTAACTAGTATTCACTTCACTTGACATTTACAACGTTTACCTTTGACATTTATTTTACCTTTTATTTTGAATAGATAAAAATTTATTTGATTTGTGACAAGAATTTAAATTTTTGCGCCACACATCGCTTTAAAAGATGCGTTAAATTGAACACATTGGCAGCTGGGGTTTTAAGATAGTTGTTAAACTTCCCTCCATGCAAAAAGATAGGAGATACGACGCCATGCTATAACGCATGTGTTAAAGTGTCTAACTTTAACGCAAAATAAGATAATAGCACTTTAACAGAACTCTATTTGAGCGTATACAGATTATACATTTGAAGACCAATATGAGAGTTATTTGCCGTGGGCTAGTCCAACAAATTATAAAAAGGGCGTTATCCATCCATTTCCTTCTGTGTACTACTTTACAAGATTTTTGCATATAAAATACTTTCTACTGACAGTTAGCAAGATGGACGAACCAAACACCGATCTGCCCTAACTGTCTGATTCTAAATTTTTATGAAGAGCAACTCTTCGACAAAATAGCAAGAAGTAGAAATTCATCATAGTGGAGAATAGAGGAAAGCAAGCTATTGTAATTATCAACTGCTCGCTCCGCTGTTATAATATGTTGTATTGAAGTAGTGAAATGAAGACTGTCCACATTCCACATCTGTGCACTTGTCACTGGTTCTCAACTATTAACTAAATAGCAGACCCGACCCAACTAACAATTACTATCTATCCTTTACAATAATAAGAATAATAATCCTGTGTATCTGCATACAGTTAATGTAATAACTTATGTACAATTTTATGCGTTTACCTATTATATTCCTACGAGGCATTTATGGAAATCATTTAAGCGAATGCCTACTAGTTGAAAGAAAAGACGCCATTTCTTTCTCGCCAGACTAATCCAATGTTATATATTCTAATCCTTATTTAATTTCATTACCTTCCTTGCGGACTACACAACTGCTGCAGATTTTAACTTTCCTTTGTAGCTATATCAGTAATATCAGTATAAATGTAAAAGAATATTATCAATCTTTGCACTCGTATCGTATCACTAATACTAATCTCATACAAAACATGGACTGTATACTGAATATTTCACTGTAATGTATTTGGGGCTAAGAAACTAAAGATTATTCTACAAAGCAAAATCTGGTCTAGTGAACTTTATGGATAAATGCATGTTGCCTGTAGCTTATTGAGATTATATTGGGATGGTGTATGGGCTATCCTTAACCAAAATACAATATATATAATTCTTGGATATAAAAAAACTAATAGTAAGTAAGATATAGGTATATAGTAATATCTCTACCATACCACCACCAATAATACGCAGTGAAGCTACATTTTAGAAAAATGTTGCAAGCGAGAGAATAATATAAACTAATTGTCAGTGTAAATCATACAGGCTGTCGTGAAACAGCAATTTTATGGTCAACACAGCTACGCGTTCCTACGTTCTAAAGGTAATAGCAAACATATTTCTTGCTGAAATCGGTGGGCGTTAAGTTTCAGGACCCAATACTATGCAACAACATACACTAACTAACGATCAGTGACTATATAAAAATATAAATACTTATACTAGTAACATCTACCTGTAGAATACTATGTACTAGACTACTATCTATTCATTATTCTATAGTAACTATATGTAACAATGAAAGTCCAGGTCAGTATCAGTCTTTCATGTCTTATATCCATAATCCATACCTAGGTATTTAACTTTAAAACCTACCTACTTACATAGCTGCCCATAATAACCGTTGACTCAAAGAACTCTAAATTATAATTACCTTCCATTCTCACAATCAGGTGAATGAATTCACTTCTTCGTCAGACCACTACACTGTAGTGCACATACAGTTTATTCTTATTAATTCTGATAAATCATTCACCAATACTTTACTGTAGAGCTGCATGAAATTGTTTATGGCTGGCCATTATGTACTTAACAACTAGCAATAAATAAATAACAGTAAGGTGGATTGTGAATTCAGTCTGTAGAAATGACAAATAATTTTCTATAATTAATCCTTTGAAAATGGTGCACAATGTATCTAATAACTAGGCTCGTCAAATATTTTTGAATGCCTATTTCAAACTAAATTATTAGTCTTTCCTAGAACATCTCACAATTAATAAAGTAGATATATTCGTTAATTAACAAAATACATAGATTCATACAAATGAAAGTAAAACATTCTTGCAAATAATTGTAGCTACATAAATATAAGAAACCATTCAATTTTGTTAAGCCTGTAGTGTCAAAAAATGTGGCACTTGTTAATTTCATTTATTTTAGCATACTGCTAATCTAAAGTTTGGCAATATTGTGTAAGTATAGCTAAGTACTTCTAAAGATAAGTACTGACACTAGGGTTACTGATTTACCTTATTATACACTAAATCTTTGAATTGCATTTTCCAAGATTATATTATTATATATTGATAATTGGCTTCTGATAGCTATTTGTTACAGAAAATTGTATTAAGCATTGGTATTATATCAGTGCAGCGTGCTTCTTAATTTTTTATTCGTGTTTTAATACAAAGTTGACCTGAAATGAAATAGTTTATCGGGAACGGGATCGGGGAGGTGAAAATAATTGAAACTCAGGTCTGCCTGGCTGACTTTCAACTCTCAACTTGAGAACTCTGGTTTTATGTAGTAAAGTCAAAGTCAACTGTTTCTTAAGTCAGTCGACGCAGGAGGTGTTGGAAACTCTTTCTCGTTCACTTGCCCTCCAAATCTGTTCAGTGGGATGGAGATGGAAGTGGAAGGAAGACTTAACTCTTGTTGCTCACTATACTATCTATGTAGTATGTGTGTAGACCACGTTGCTCATTGAGCATCTGCTTCTTTATTATCCATAGGAAGACAATACAAGACAAGTTAAGTCGCTATATCAAATATAAATATACTAACCTAAGCATTTATGTAATGGTAATCTTACGAAAGTCAAAATAGGGTTGAGGGAAGAATTAGGTTGGGACACCACACCACACCAGACCACAGTACACCGGCAAAATAAGGAAGGATACATCGTCTCTATCTCTACCGTAACCGTAGCTAGGCTTCTATTGTTCAACCTTTACTTTCTTTAGATTCTGTTCCATTCTATAATATTATATCTGTATGTAGTACGTAATATGTTTGTGTGGCCGTTCATTTATTCATTTGGACTATGACTGTACCCTTTTACTTATTATAACTTAACTTACCTAAATATAAACCGACTTTGCACCATAATATACATTATACTATAAAAAGTTAAGCCAAGTCACTATTTAAAAGTTTATAGGAAGAATGATTTGATTTTATATTAACCCGTTAGTTCCTTTGTTAGTTTATCTGTGTACGTGAGTGTGTAGGTATTTATAAACAAAAGAATAATGCCACTTGACTGGGCAATCCTTACATACACGTACTTACTGTTTACATAGATAGGAATGTAGTTGCCTCGTCTGTAAAATAGCTTTGTGTCTAATCTGGTATGTAGATATTTATGTGGATTTTTACACAGTGCCATACCACTATGACAAGTAGTTTGCGCGAATGTAAAATATATCTAGCCATTCCACAATAAACTCAAATAAGACGAAACATGCAGAAAAATTTGTTGAACTGTTGTTTTTTCCCTGTGAGACAGACTCAGACAGAGAGGATGGCACATTTGTCTTTTGAAAGATAATAAGGTGTTATAGAAAGATTACGAAAGCAAGTTTTTCTTTACCTTAGCAGAAGAACGCAACGGGCATAAATCTGCAACTGCAATCAGTTCCTGTGCTCTATGTAAGCACTTAGGAAGGTCACAGTCTTAAGCTTATATTCATTTATATTGTGCATACACACAGTATATTAACTAGTATGTAAAGTTTTACTTACATATAATTTCAGGGCGACGACTTGTTGCAGTAAGTAGTAAGTAGTAGGTACGATGACTATAAAGTAAATTACGATTGTCTTGTCACGTTGAAATTTCAGATTTTCCAATGTCTTAAATTGTGTAGTTGGGAAAATGACACTTTTCTTGATATTTATATTATTATTGACTATTTCATTGTAAAAGGTAACAATATATTATTATTACTTATTTTCATACTTATTCAGTGATTTGACTATGATATGCTGATATTGATACGCACTCAAGTTATATAGCCACTATAAGTAGTAATAGTATTGTAGCAGTATACTGCAGTAGGCAGAAGGCTATCACCTTGAAATATGAACGGTTTATTGTGGGCAATAAAAATGTTGGCACTTTCCTCGTGGCTTGTCAGCAGAACTCACACACTACAATATTTTCTCGAAGGAAACAGGTGCTTAACAATTCAAGTGAATACGTAGTGTATTATTCTGAAAAGATTTCAGTACAATTGTATTGTGAGCTACCGATGTCATGTCACTTTTACATCAGTTTATGAAAGGACACTATTGAACCGAGCCGGTAAGTGTGCTTTCGTGTGTAGGTCCTTTGATAGACAGTTTGAATATTATTCACATAAACTTTTAGTTTCCCAAAAATTATATTATTTTGATGACATGTAGGACCTTACAGTAAGTATTCCTGCTGTAAATTAAGTTGTTGAAAGACACCCAATATAAAGTTGCTGTCAAATTAAGGATGTAAATTTATATTGATAAAACTGATCCTTAATTCAAGTGTACGCTTGCAACTTTTGCAACGGAGACGGCACAATTCTTTTATTTCAATTATTAAACATGAGTATCTCCTTTAGGTAACCTTTATGCACACATGCATTATATCCTAAGGTTCTCAAAGAGTTTAGTTCGATTAGCGTTAACGTTATACTTCTGGCAGCGCAGAGTAGATGATGAGCTGAATTGAACAGGTGAAGTTGGTAAGTATACGCTAGTTTCTTGGAACTACTAACGAACGCAAAGCAAATTTAACAAGGGATCTGATGTAAGCTTATTCGAGCAATTAGCAAGTGGTCCCCGCTAATAGAATCCAAATCGGAATGAATAACAATGTTATTAGTAAAGTTTGAGTTAACTACTTATACATAAGTAGTGTGTATTTAGATGTGGAGATAATACTCGGTATGTAATATGTAGTACATATGTATATATAACTAGATACATATAGATAACCAAATAAGACAGGTATGCAATATGCAAGTACTATCTGTATTGTATGTAGTATGTATTATGTACCGTACTGTAGTGTAAGTATAAAGTATAAAGTATAAGCACTTGCTCACTCACGTCAGCTCTATTTTGTTTATGTACTAAGTAATTGCGGTTTTGTTATTTGGATTTACTTATGTCACGCTAAAAGGACTATTAGTATTTAGTTGTGTGCAAAGATGATGTTTGCAAGTGAAGCTGGAGTTGGAGTTGGGCTTGGAGTGAGCTAAGCTATGTTGTGAATGTTTTGTTCTTTACAGTCAGTTCGACGAGTCACTGCAATAATATAATAGTAGGAGTTGAGCTGAATTTGAATTGTATTCTTCGTTCTGATAGTTATGTGATGTTATGTTATGTTTAGTGCGTTGCTTGGATGGAAGTTAAGAGAGTGACTTGTCTTCCTTTGGCTGCAATCGAATGGAATGGAATACTAGAAGACCAAAGGTGGTTTCCTTTCCTCTCTTCAGTTTAA
>JAQFYC010003250.1:0-21538 GCA_034694165.1 Tomocerus mixtus | reverse complement strand
GTGTATCATAAACTTTCCATTCCTATTCAATATATTTGATCATTTTAGCACGATAGTCCATGTAGTTTCCGCATATGGATTTAATGCGTTTAAATGGTATACAGTGTAAACCTACATGTATATTAAAACCTCTTCCTCCTTCCTACTCTACTCCACAAGCCAAAAACGTGGAATTGGAACATTTCCATTAAACGTCTGTATTTAAGAATTTTTATGGCAACATAGAACACAATTGCCAATTACCATAGATAAACATATAGCTTGATATACAGGTAAATAGTACCCAGTTAATTATGCAATTACTTACATTACCCCAAAATGAAATGTGTATTTAATTGCCTCCTTTAGTATTTATTGCTTAATAGTATGGTGCAATTAACTAAGAATGAAGGTACACTGTTACTTAAATACCTACAGCTACGGGGCAAATCATTTTGTGTTTATAAACGGGACAGAAAAGTATATTATGCCCCGTTAATACAATCTACGAGTAATAGTTACTGTTCCTTTTAGTAATGGATTTTATGATGAGATTATGAGATGGGCCGATTCATGATTCCGCTAGACTAGGCAGCATGTGAATTGTGAATCTATTCTGTTCTCACCTGTTCTTTAGAAAATCTTAAGCGAACACTAGTCCTATTATGTTTAGCCTCAATATGCCAGTAAGCCCATTCAAAGCATTTTTCGCCATAGAATGATTATACTATCTTACTATTCTTAATTATTTTATTGCAGCATTTCTACCTGAAAATACAATGCCTAATAAATGTACGATACCGTAACAATTATGCTATTTATGTATTGAACATGTACACATATTAAACAATAGCTGGGTGTTGTGTGAAATACAATTAAAGTAAATCTATCTATCTATCCATCCGGGTATATTCCAAGATGCTTTTCATTTTGCTTCCTTTTGTTCTGACAAGGGCACTCGGCTCCCAACCAAGGGATTTTAAAATGCCCAAAGGCTACTTAACCTGATGTGATGCGACTTAAAGGTAAAAGTTTTGGTTGTCATTACTGTACCTATAGACTGCAAAGGTGAATACTAATATAATACAGTACACTATAAGCATTTCCCAACTAATTTAACATCCCATAAGGAATATTACAGGAAAAGGGAACTAAGAAAGGTGAAGGTTGGCATTGGTAAGGGACTACAAAAGAATTGAACCGATATATACAATTGTGTATTAATATTACCTAATTGCACGTTCCTATTCTACTAAGGTAAGTAGGTGACACTTTACTCCACTTTTAAGGATTTTTCATGAAAAATGAGTCAATAGGATAGAAAGAACCCTTAAAGAAGAGTAAACATGAATTTTTACTCCACTGCTTTGATGCCCTTGAACTTGTTCTCCTTTAATGGTCTACATTTTTAATCTTTGTGTATAAAAGCCAATAGGTCTTTATTTGCTAACTCAGTTTCTTTACGAGGCTCACTCTCTGAAGGCTTCGTTATATTTTAAAATATTGACATGTATTTTAAGTTTCCCTTTTTCATATTGGCAGTCAGCCTAGCTGGCCAATGTTACAGTGCTGTAATAGTAGAATCGGGTAATTGACTCAAAAAATTTAAATAAAATATGCATAATGAGATTTTTAGGCATAACATAACATGACTAATATTGTTATCCAATAATTAAATCTTTCAGGTGTGGTTCCAAATCCGGAAACTGTCGTGGAGAAAATTTCAGAAGATTTCGTTCCTCCATTACTACAATTAGGAGATTCACCTGTACAACTTCCACTGGAGCATGGGAAACTTCCTGTTGATCCATTGATGACAATTAAGGAACCTTTAGTAATCACACTTAAGGGACCTGTTCCTCCAGTTGTGAACCCATTACTGGTTCCACTTATGGACACAGTCCTTCCAGAAGTTGGTCATGAGGTGGATTCTCCAGTTCTTCCTTTACCCGACCTCGCAGATTCTCCAGTTGTTCTTCTAACGAATGTTCCTGTTGAACTGGTGGATTCTCTAGAAGTCCCTCTCAAGGAAGTTCCAGGGGAACTGACGGAAACATTGCCACTTCTCCCTAAGACTCCAGTCGTAGTTAATTTAGGTAACATTGGATTACAGCACCCTTTAGTTGAACCTATTAGTGCTGAAAACGTAGTTCCCATTCTAGAGCCTACATCCGTAGTCGTAGAGGACAAACGGGAAGTTCCTTCTGATGTGAAGAATACTGAAGTGGTGGGATCTGCTCCAGTTTCCGCTCCTGTTAATGTTGCCGAAGTGACCAAGGATGCTCCAGCTACATTTACTGCTCCTGTCATCGTCCCTCCAGTTTCTGTGGACCTTCTTCCTCAATCAGAAGTTGTTAGAGTTCCTCCACCGCCTACTCTACTCAGCAGTATGCCCTTCCGCCCTGTTGTTTATTTGGCAGACAATGTCCCTGCAATCATCAACAAAGGACCACTTCCAGCACCAGATCGTAATGCTTCAGAAGCCCCACTAATATCAGCGTCACCCGATGCTGTTACAATTTTGTCCGGCAGGCATGGTGCAAAGCTTCCTCCTCCTCCTCCTCCTCCACGTAGATTTAGTTTTGCTGGAACGGGTTCAGAAAACGAAAAGCGACTGATTCTTGTGGAGAGCTCTAAAAATATCTACCGCACTGAACAAGGTATGAAATCTTGATAAAAAATAAACTGAAAAAATGTGTAACACAGAGGGTGGTGCAACCTTTAATGTTTAATGAGTATCTGACTAATTATTCAATTCCTTGTTTATTTTCCAGGTGATTTAGTCAAATTGGAATTTCTCGAACGGAAAGCCCCTACTGAGGAGAAACCCATCTGGGTCAAAGTAGCCGATTTGCCTTACCCACCCAGAAGTATAATTTCCGGTGATCGTCCGACAGCTTCCCACGTAAATGAGAAATACACATCAATACCCTTGTCCGCTGCGACAGGTTCATGGAATACACACGTGGATACGGATACACAAAACATCAGAGGATCAAGAAATTACAGATCTAACCCGCTTATGATGAGAAGGCCTAATCCAAGATCAAGATTCGGAATGTCTCCAGTAGTCCGGGGGGAGCCCATTCCTATGACCCCTGAAGGAGATTTCTGCTCTTACGAAGATGAAAAAACAGGAAGATGCTTCTTCTATCATACTTGCTTTGATGTTTATGGTTTCCCTTATGAATGTTGGTTTTAAATGACTATATGTATGTGTACATGACATTATGATAATATACGGTAGTATTTTATTTGCAGATAACGAATATTAGTCTGTTATTAAATGAAAGTTGTGTGATTAAAACGGATAATTATATGTTTACTTGAGGATCAGTATCTATATATAGTTTATCGGCAGCACAAACCTTGTATTTTATTATTCGTGTGAATGAATTAATAAAAATCAATTGCATTAACTTGGGAATTTCCTTTAATAACCATACTATACGATTCATAGCACATTAATAAATAAGTATGATAATTGCTACTTAGTTTATTACTCTCAAATGGATTGATTTTAATTGGCATTTCAAAAACATTGCTCAGGAGAATTAGAGATGTTACTATTTCAAGCTATGTATAACTTAAAAATGGGTTTTTGTCTATCATTTAGTTTGGCAATGGAACCTGTTGCATATAATTTACAATACAACATGGTACAATGTGGCAATAGATTTATAAAATCAGTTTCTGTCCTTGCCATTAACAGGTTCTTATCAGCTAGGTATCTAATTAATAATTTTTGTATTTATGGGATTACCATTGTCAAGAATTCGGAAGCTCAATGTTACTATTATCTTATTATCATCAATTGTTTGCGTATATAATGATGATTAGACGATATCACTTCAGTTTGCATATTAATATGTACTTATTATTACTATTTCTAACATACGATAATCTCCATGCGTTTTACATCTTTAATTTCTGCTATCTCTACACATTCATATGCGTAAATTGAACAGATTTATAGATAAAGCAAAAAGAATAATAATTATATTCCTCCTGAGTGTGTCACTCGGTCTCAGTCTAATTTATCTTTTAGGCATGTAAGTAAGTACACGTGAGATATAGTTCACCTGCATTGCTACAATAATTTACTTACTTATTTGTCGGGAAATCTATAAATCTACTAGGGTATCTAAATTAAGTGAAGGAAAATGGCTACAGAAGACTTATCGGATAAATTTGGTGCACCTGAATATGCAGTTTTTGCATCCGTTTTAGTTGCATCTGCAGCTATTGGAGTTTATTTTGGGTTCTTTGGGAGTAAAAATCAAAGCAATGATGAATTTCTCATGGCAGGCAGAAATATGAATATCATTCCTGTAGCTCTGTCTCTAATATGCAGGTAATTGAGAATTTCATTTTATTTATTAGCCAAAAATAATAATACCGAAGTATAGAGGATATCTGTGGTAAATAAACCACGTGTACAAGATTAACTGCTAATTATATATATTTTTTTTAATTGTGGATTTTAGCTTCGTGTCAGCTATAACTCTTTTAGGTAAAGCATTTATACACAATTATTGTGCGATACATTGTGTAATATGTTAAAATTTGGTACTACTAATAAAGTACCGATTCGAAAATATTTCCTATAATAGTTAGTTCATTACAGTATTTTGTATAGTAAAAATAATGTTATAATTCTTATGGGCACTTAATAACTTGGAACAAGCGAATGTAAATGTGATGCCCTAACTGAAGTAAAGTATTCACAATCTTGTTTCAGGAAATCCTGTCGAGGTACCATACTGTTATTCCATTACTACTTATTTAATTAAAAACTAAAGCTTCATATCGTAATTGTACTGCATTATGTATAACAACAATTTATTCCAAATTCATAGGTCTACTACTATGGGTCACAATATTTACTAATTGCCTCGTAAGTTGAAATAGTGTTTAGAAAAATTCAAACCGAAACATAAATACAATTCTTGTATGTACTAATCTCTGCAGTTGCATGCTATGTTATTTATAACCTATAATATACAGGGGATTTATTCCAATCACTCTTGCTTTGGCTTACATATTCGTTCCGGTGTTTTTCAAATTGCAATTGACATCAGCATACGAAGTGAGAACATCATTTTATATTTAGGAATCTTTAATTATAATATCTGCACTATCACATTGTATCGATTTTAAAAACTTGCCAATCAATTTTAATATTTTGTCTTATAGTATCTTGAATTGAGATTTCATAGGAGTGTTCGTATGGTTATGTCGGTCATTTCTCTTGTATACTTGGTAAGCTATTTAGTAACCCCATTAAAATTTAATTTTACTTAGTAATAAAGTTCACAGTTCATAACAGAACTAACACATACCTCTCTAATAAAATATTCAACACTTTTTGTTACAAAGGTACTCTTGATGTCGGTTTGGGTGTATGCCCCAGCCACCGCATTAGAACAAGTAGCTGGCATAAATATATATCTTTCAACAGGACTTACATTTGTTGTTTGCATATTTTACTCCGCCGTGGTACGTGTTCTATTCATATTTGCAATTACAGATACTACATGAATTTGGGTGTTAAATAATTGTTTGGTATATGTTACGGGTATGGTAAATCATCAAATTATTTTTTCAGGGAGGATTAAAAGGTGAGTACAGTCAATTTGTCCGACACAGATTAGCTTAATTATTGTCAACGAAAATTTAATTAGTGAGCATCATGTATGCAAAATTATGCGTAAAAATAATTAAGTGGTCACAACAGCAATTAAAAGAATTTTGCGAAACGCTACTAGATCGTAAGCATTTTAATTTCGTCGAATCAAAAAAATATATAATTTTTGCAAAACAAGTTGCAATTTTCTAAATGAATCGTCTTTATAGAGATAACACAGAATATTATTCAGTAACATGATTATATAATTAGTAACACTCGGTTTTGGACAAATTGAATGTAACTTTCTTGTTCATAAAAGCTGTGTTATGGACGGATGCACTCCAGGCGAGTTTGATGCTCGCCTCGCTGTCTGCTGTGGTTGGCAAAGGAATCAGTGACGTAGGGGGAATGGATGTTGTCTGGGATAGAGCCCTTAACTCAAGTCGTATTGAATTTCTTAAGTACTTTCTTTTTTGTGTTTTACATTGCTTAATTGATAAAGAAGTTCTAGTTATTGATGAAAAATTAATAATACTAACAAGAAAATATGTTTAATATTACATGTTAATGAATATATTAGCTTTGATCCTGATCTAAGGACTCGTCATACATTTTGGACATCTACAATTGGCGGTTACTTAATGTGGATCCCAGTAAATCCTTTGCTACACACATAAAATGCCACATTAACGAATAAGCAAAACTTTTATGTAATAACTATCTCGCCTAAAAGCAAGACAATTTAATTTAATTTTTAGTTGTATGCTGCGACACAATCTCAAATTCAAAGATATCTTTCTGTGAGTACTCTGAAGAAATCTCGCATGTAAGTGATAGTTTTTTATTCGTTAGGCATTAAATAAAAGTCTTTCTAAAATGGACTCTACGAATCTACATTTATAAATGAATATAATCATTTACTAGAGCACTGCTGCTTAATATGTTTGGCTTGATGATTGTAATTTTATTGTGCTTTCTTGCCGGAATGGTAACTTATGCAAAATATTTCGACTGTGATCCTATTACCACTGGGGTATACAAAATATTTTATTTGCATAAATATCAGTTATAAAAACGCATTTCACTTCTGGATTTCGCGTAAAAATAAATATATTCTCTTAGGAAGTAAATGTTGCTGACCAACTTTTGCCTCTATTTGTAATGCAAACTCTTGGGGAATACAAAGGATTACCAGGTTTAATACTATGAATAATGTTAACTATTGTTACAACTATAATTTGTGGTACATATAACTATCATAATCAAGAGCAATTATGAAATTAATGCAATTTAGATGATTTGCAGGTTTATTTGTTGCTGGTATTACGGGAGCTAGTTTAAGGTATAAATGTTATCTATTATTGTTCAAACTAAAACATTACTATTGCACATTAAAAATTTAGGCTCCTTACGCTCATATATTTCCATTTTATTTTAGCTCAGTAAGTTCAGCTTTAAATGCCCTATCTGCGATTGTGACGGAAGACTACATTAAGAAATATAAGCCTAATATGTCAGATATTCACCTTTCTCGTATTTCCAAACTGGTCTCTGTTGTTGGAGGATTATTGGCATTCGCCTTCGTTTTTGTTGCACAGCAAATGGGAGACATTTTCCCCGTAAATACTGAAAATGTTTTTCGTGCAAGTACTAAAAATTGACCATGTTTAATGTTTATTAATAAACTTAATATGTTCCTGGTTTTAATTAACATTTTAGTTAGCATTAACAATGGTTGGGATGTTTCTTGGCCCGACACTTGGCATTTTTACGCTTGGAATGGTTTTCCCATGGGCTAACACTGTGGTATAGGAAACGTCTTCAATTTTCTAAAATTATTATATCCATAATTGAGGTAATATTTTTTCGTGCCTTTTTGTAGGGATCTCTCGCCGGAATGCTATCCAGCATTGCTTTAGTGCTGGCTATAGCTACAGGGGCTGAAATCTTAAAAAAGGATATTCCAAATCAAAAACTTAGTCTGTCTACAGATGGATGTAACAATTTAACAAAAATGATGAGATTCGAAGATATGTACAGAGCAAACGATGATTGGAAATACGGGGATGATGGTGTCTGGATACAAATATGTTCTTTAGCCCCAACATGGTACCCAGGTTTAGGGAATATTGCAACAATCGTTATTGGACTAATTATTAGTGCTTTGACAATAAAGTTGCAAAATATTAAGCCTGTTAAAAGGGACTATTTGAGTGATAATATCATGGCTCTATACGAATGGGCTCTACCTGAGAGTTTTATAAAGGGATGGGTAGAACCCAAAGGATGTGAGAAAGAAAAGAAGAAAAGCCCACACTTGTGGCTACAAGATTATGAAGAAGATAATAAAATAAATAACAATAATAATGACACCTCTGATATGAAAAGTTAATTTGTAAAAACATAACATGTAAACAATTAACTAAATATATTGTAGTAATAATATTTCTACTTTACATGTGTTTTGACAGTACACTCGTTTTAAAAGTAATTTTGAGATCTTTCATTTATAATTGGGCACATTTCTTGCTAATTTTTGCTGGATATAAATGAGTTTCCTCATTTGGAAATATTCAGCATGGTCTCTCATAATTTCTTATATTAAGTATGCAAAATGCCATCTCAGAACTTTTTAAGAATTCTTAAAAGCAGTATTAAAATAAAAGCTTTTGTTTGTAAATTGCACCTTGAGAATTATTACCTGACAATTGAACTTTTGCTCCAGATTAGATGGAGAACATTCACCTACAAAGCATTTACCCTTTATTCTTTACAATGTTTTTCCATTAATACCTTCACATAATGCAACAGTTTGTCTAAAAGGTTTAATATGCATAGCACCTGTGTCAGCAGTATATCTATAAAGTAGCACCTCGAGCGGCAAAATGATTTACTCCAAATAGCAAAGTACCTACGTAAAGTACTGTACCCTTACTTTAAGTATCAACAAACTGAAATTTTCCCAAAACTTTATTTATTTATTTTTAATAAGCTTCAGTGTTTTATTAACTTTAGATTTAAGGCCTTAATAATTTGATTTTGTCCGCCTACTTAACTTTAGCATTAATGGGTCTACTTAAATATTTTTATTTCCCAATCCTTACAGTAGTATTTTGTTGTATTTATGTAAGTCAAACTGTCCCTACATCTGCAAAACAAGGTAACGTGACAAAATAAAATATCCATATAAAACGATTTGGTAATTTACTTTTTATTTTGTAAGAAAAAATCAGAAACTTTATCAACAGATAGTAAACAATAATTTTGAATGTTTACGTATTCAGATGCAGATGAATATGATATTAAGCAAAACTACCAGAAAAAATCTTTGCCACTTGCACCAAAACATGCAATAATTTCAAGGGACATATTGAAGCAAAATATTAATGAGGATGTTCACAAAGTACAAGAACATCGAAGATCACCACGCTGCTTAGATTTACTAGTCAGAGTAATTGCAGCTCTTCAATATCCAGATTTTGGGAATTATGATTATTACAATTATGGTACAGATAATTATAATCAAGACTACGATTATTACACTCAGAACAACGCAGGCTCGTATGGTAGTGACTATGATTATGGGTACTGATAGCTATAGGTATATATACTAAATAATATTAATTTGGATTAAAAAATTAAGCACATTTATTTGATTTTATTGTGACAGACTTATATAATATTTAAATTATAATTGTACCTGTGTATGTGTTAACATGAAATATGGAATATTTATTTACATATTCCTATTTCTTGTACCTACTAAAGACTACTTTTCTCACATACTGTTTCTGTGAACTACCTAGGTAAGATATACTTTGATAATACAAGTAAGTCCGTGACACTTGTTTTGAACCTGTTATATTTATTACAATTGTTATAACCCATTTGAATCTTTTTGGAGAATAAAATACACATGGTTTGAACATCATGATAATTTTATCCTCAAATCCTCATAAATTATAAATTCTAGTCAAGTGCATAACGTTTAATGCAATTCAATAAAATTAAAATTGGTCGATAATACGAAATTAACTAATTCTGCATGTTTATAATTATAGATACATGTACAGCTTATTCAATACAACATACAATTAAAGTATACTGATAAAGCACTAGAGAAACCATAAATTGAACATATAGAGACCATATTAATTACACTGAATATCAAAGAAAAATAATATTTCAAGTTACACTCTACGATACACTATAACTTATAATCTATAAGATTAGTTTTACAAACTTTATGTCGCTAACCCTATATTGTTTACGTGAAAATCATGACACAAAGATTTGTAACAAGCCAAACACTTTCCTTGAACTTGTTTATTGGAAGAAGGAAGGTAGAAAAATATTATGCTGAGTTTAATCAAAGAAATGGGTACCTTTTCTCCTGCATGCGTAACACCTTGCCTTAGAGATTACAGCTATTGCTTGCTTATAACTTGGTGAAAAAGGGATTCATCTCTAAATGTATTTCTTAACGCAACCCTGTTCCATAATTCGTAGTAAGGTTTCATTTGTATAAAACCCTTCTTCTGCTAGCTACATTCCTTATTTTCTTCCTGAAAGTCAACCAAACCTATTCTCTCGTTTTTGTATGATTTAATTATACACAAATTCCGAAATGTCGCGTTTTAATTCGCGTACTGAAGCATTTATTTTAGTATTCATAGTTCTCAATGCAATAATAACCACTGTATCTACAATTTCAATTGGACAACCTAAGGACCTTAATAAAAACTTTAAAGGTAAACATGAAGTTTAATAAAGTTCAAGAAAAACTTTACTTATAACTTCATAAGGATTTATTTTCTTACTTTATTATTTGGTTTCTTTTTTGTGCAGAACCCGATAGCCCAAGATTTGCTTATGCTACTGCCAGAAACCGAAATCTACCTACTCCAGCCGTGTCTGTAAAACCTAAAGGATTGAAAGCAAGAACAGATATACTAACGCTCTACAAAGAAGATGGCCCAGGGAATTTATGGTGTACGGAGGAAGGTATATCTAAAACATTGTTTACTATAAATTGCCAATTTTACTTACAGACGTTTTTAGAATTTCAATTTTTAAAACTCATTTTGTAAGATTGAATAAGAAACATATTATTGTTTTATAGCATATTTGTGTCTTCGCCTGATCTTGCTAAAAGTGATAAGGAAAGTAGATGAAGAATAACTGTTTGAGTTTAATGTAGTATGAAAGCGATTGCAATTTTTATTTCTTATTTTTCAGGAGTTATTGTGAAAATTGTCCCACTGGAAAAATCTGACTTGGCGAATTTGGAAACTCCTCTTTTCCATGAACCTTCTTTCTTGAGAAGAGATTCTACACATAAACAATGCAAAAGCGCTAGGCATCATCATCCATCTCATGGTATGAAAACATTCAGTTGTTTAATGTATTTAATTTTTTGTTAATTTAGTACATGTATTATGTATATCAACATGTCTACGTACAATTATTATTATGTAAACATGTACTCTATTTATCTACGTAGAAATATTCTGAAATTACATAGACAAGTGTTAGTGTACATGCAATTCAATATTCTAATTTTCATTTTCTATTTTTTGTCCCTTCAGTGGAGTCCATGCCTGGTCAGCCTGATGAGAGTCTTGAGCCTGAAATTAGAGAAAACCCAGGTACACAATCCTAAAACAATATACATCGATACAAATGATTTAGTTTTGTAATTATCTACTTAGTTAATTATTAATTACCAATGTTTCTATGAAAAAATACCTACAATTATTGTACTGTGTTTTGATATTTTAAATTTGATTTTATAATTTGTATTTTACGCTGCAGTAAACAAAGGGCAACAATCTTCGTCTCGTCAAGCTAGATTTTTTGGACTATTCGACTATTTTTGGGGCCCCCCGTACCCAGGAATGTACGGCTCTGGTCCATCAATGTTTGACCCCTTTTATGGTCCTGGTCCTGGCTACGGTCCTGGTCCTGGCTACGGTCCTGGTCCTGGCTTCGGTCCTGGTCCTGGTTTCGGTCCTTACGGTTACTAAATTTGGAAATTGCAGCAATCTTTATGAACAAAATGTATTTTTCATTAACATTAATAAATTATTACCTGACCAGTACTTATGAAATACTTAAGTATTGTAAATGCGCTAATTCCAGTGTTATTGTTTTTAGCATACTTACTCTACTCACTCTATTAATTTCATAATAATATATATCTCATTTCATACTGAGATGAGATATAAATATATAGGTAATATACTTCTTCTCAGATCTGAAACTAGTACAGCTAATTTTAAATACATTATCACACAGAAGAAGGTGGTAATTTGTTCCTTAATTATTGTAACCAGTAATCTTGGTTAAAGCATATGTAATTTTATTCTTTAATTAAATTATATATTTTTACAACGTATTGTATTGTAAATTGTTTACAACTAAATGTATACGTTTTAAATCTAAATTAAAAAATCAGTAATATTTTCTTTTGTTATAAACATAAATGAAAATCACCAATTAAAGTATACACATTCAGTTTCATTATTTTGAGCATAAAAATGTTTTTTATTAAGTGTACCTACTTACATGCTATTTTCTATTTCCTTCACCTTATTACACAAGTAGATGACCTACAATGATAGTACCTAAGCCAAGACTTGCATCCCTTAATATTAGTCGGCTAACTTAATGATGACTTACCCTAGATATAAATACATACATAATTATGTACTAAATAAGTGTCAGTACAATATCCGCTAGGAAATCTTGATACAGTAAAAATGCCATGCATCTCAAATACAACAAAGGCTTCTGTACTATTCAGTCAGGTAGTACTTGAGTACCTACTTATCGTTAGGCAAGGCACCTTTAATAAGTCCACAGTCTACCTGTTAGACTGAAATGCTCTACTTTTTCGTTTCTGTGAACCATAATGTACTACAGCACTTCGTCCTTGAACTTTGTTGTTTTTCAAAAATCTACATTGGAAAGGACTAGGAATGTTCTGATAGTGTTGTTGATTGGTCTCAGTGAACAATACGTATGCGACAGGAAAACACTTGTGTTTAATGCTAAGCTATCTGTAGTAATAGGTACTTACTTATCATATATGAACTGCATATTCCTTGTGTATCTCTTGTCAAGACAAAATATAATAAAAGACAGACTACCTATATACATCCGACAAAATTACCTTTTAAATTCTAAAAGCATATTATGTATGATGCTATTCTTTTAGGTAATCATAATGTCAGTGTATATGCACTCACTATATCGTACATAATAATAAGACCGATCAGGCTGCAAAGGAATTGTGTAAAATGCTTTGTTCTCTTAGTTCATACTGCATCACATATAATCGGTGCCTATAGAATTTTGAGACGATTATAGCACTATTAGACATAATAACATCGTTGAAGTACTTAAATATATTAATTAGCCAAGGCATACATTTACATTACCCTTACTTGGGCAAAATGTGTATATTTGTCTTATAAAAATATTTTGCAAAACCCAATAAAATACTATTATTATATTTGTGGAAAATTATCGTTCAACATTTTGATCACATAAGAGTATAGGTAAGCCACTTTTTTGTAAGGGATATGATAGAGCTTAATGCCTAGTCCGATTGGTCTTATTACCTAACCTACGACATTTTGAAAATTTGACAATTTTGTATAAACCTACTAAAATTCCACAATTAATGCAGATGCGTTCCATTTGGAAATCCTTCCTGAAACTTATATTAAGTAGGTGGACAAAAATGAATCCTGACAAATGGGAGTAAATTACATGATTTATAAATTATAATGGTTGGGCCTGGAAAATGGAATCTGGATCCTTTTTCATAGCCCTAATATTAGTCTACTATTTATTTTTATGATTCACATAAAGAAATATTAAAATGAGATGTTGTGGCTTATTTTTACATAAGTATCTGTAGAAATAGGCCTTCTAATGTAATTTATCTTTCAATTTTAAATGCATAGAAAACGTGTTCATATATTACCTTGATATACATTAGCAGCTTGTGGTAGACTCTGATCAGAATTGTGTTAGAAACATGATTATAGTAGTTTAGTTACCTATTAAGTGCCATAGGATACTAGGAACGTAAGTTAAAATGGGGAAATGCATTCCTGTGGACCAAGGCGAAACTAATGGTCTAAGCAATTAGCTAGGAAACGAATTGCTTATTTATATAAATACCTTACATAATTCAAATGTTACTTTAGTATTTCCGAGTTAGTTCCTTTGCACAACTCATTATTTCAAAAAATTCATCTAAAAAACCAAAATGATTTCAATTCAAAGTTACAGCATTTTGATTTTCTTTATTACGAGAGCAACTATTGTTGAAAATTTTGGTAAGCCATAATATTTAATTGAATATTTCGTTAAATTTGGTCTCGGGTGTATTGTAGTAGGAGGAAGATATAGTTGCTAGCAAATCTCTGCTGATATTTTTCAATTTTGTTATCTCTGCAGCTATTGGCGGACTCGATACACGACACGGAGGAAGAAATGCTTATTCTGCAATTGCTGGTGGAGTAATCCCGTTTGACGGTATTTGCCAATTATAATCTATATAAATAAATACCTGCCTAGTTATAATTTTATTATTCCCGTTTTGGAGAATTTCTTTAGAACCCGAAATGGACCGGAATAAAACATGTGTAAATAATGCGTTATTTTATTTTGCTAGACGATTACAATCACAATAGCCATAACCGCCTACCATACCAGAATGGAGGACAATACAATAATTGGAATCATCGTGACCAATCCAGTTATCCCCATCGTGCAAATAATTATTATGGGAAATCTCATGGAGGTTATTCCAACAATAATTATATGGACCACGATTTACTGCATCCAATACGATCAGCTTGGGATTGGCTCAATGATACTCTAGCATACTATTTTACTGACCACTCGGTGAAGAGTTATTACTCTCACAATTCATATGGTCGAGAGCCACTAACAAGAGGGCATCATCATGACCACAGAATGTTGAGGAAACGGTCACAAAAAGTCTAAAAAATTGAAAATATTGTACTCATCTAGTTTTAGATTTTGATATCCAAACTGCATTTTTTGTTATAAACATTTCCAATATCTTCGTACTTGAATATAATTTTAACAAACTGATTTAGTTTTTGTATTTAATGTCCATGGCCCTAGTTATCCAAAATTGTGACAACTTACCCTATATCTATTATATAATTTATTATGCACAGCTATTATGACATTATAATTTTTAACTCATTGGTAATTTTAGAATGTACGTGACCTACTCAATAATCCCTACGGAGTATATTGTGATGTAATTTGTTTTAAAGTTTAAATAAAACAAAAATAATCTCTCTCCTTGAACTTGGCTGGTATTGTACAGATTATGCTACTTACCTTTGTTGTTATTGTCATTTGTTCTATATAGCTGTAGATACAAGAAATTAGGTTTAGCCCTAGTCTGCGTACAAATGCCACTGTTAAGGAAAGATTAAAGGTGAAGCCTTTTCACCCACTATCTACACAAAGCAGCAATCTCCTTAATATTTATCTTTACCTTCCCTAATGTATAAAAGAGATTTACACTGTGGATATTTAATTCAATACAGAAACTGATTTTCTTCAAGAATCATATACAGATTATGCCGTAAAGCTCTGACTAATAGAGATACAGAAACATGATTTATAATGTCAATATTTTCCTGAGCTTTTTGATTTGCACTTGTTTTTTGAAACTCATTTTAGCATTTCCATATCCTCCTCGTGGATATCAATTGAAAAGAGTTCAATGGGGAGTTAATCAAGGTTTGATAATTAAGGAGGCTCCTAAAAATTGCATGAAAATACTGAATTAATTTTTCCAAGGAGTATGTAAATAATATCTTTGTTATTCATTTTACAGAAAGATTGAAACTGGTACCACAGGAAGACAATGCAGAATTGGCTCAATTGGATTTGGAATCCGATTTTGACTCCGAAAGTAATACAATAAAGACCTAATACAATCTCTTTTCTTTTTTTTACTTTTAAATCGTTTCTTGAAAATATTCTGTTCAAGTCTGATTTTAATGTACAAGTTGTGTGAATTGTAATTAATAATTTTTCAGGTTCTTATAACTGCGGACAATGTGCGGATTGTAATCAAAAAATTGTACGACCGAATCTACATATTTTTTTTTAAAAAAAAGCATTAACCCTAAGTTTATGATAGTAAAATAATGCGAACCTTTATTTGATACCTATTGTAAGTTTAATATTAATTGTGAACATTTGTAGACTCAGTTGATGACATTGCTTGACAAACTTCTTGGATCCCCATCTTCAGGCTTAGGAAATCTCCAAAATCCTTATCAAGGAGTTTATGGAGGTGGTGGTGGATTAATGCCCTTTCCATATTCGACTGTCCAAAATGAAAATCCATATTCAACTTATACGTTTGCCAACAACCTTGCTGAGACAAACCGAAAACGACCGAATTACCATCATTATATCATCCAATAATAAGCTTTCCAGAAATGTAAATAAATAACCATTTGGTTTTGCTATTGATTTGAACGTGTTTTATCAAATTATTTAGCGTAATAAAATTCCCACTGGATTATACTATCCAATCCTTTCCAGCGATTACTACTTATTTGTACTATTTGTAGGAATCCTTTAGTAGATTTTTCACTCTCTAAGAATTCGTTGTTTAAAATAACCTACCACGCATACTTCTAGTATTTTTATCTCGTACCGATAAACTATTTTATTAATTCCTAATTATATTACAATGTATGCTTACCATTCAGCAGTTAACCTAATCATTATTAATTGTATCATATTAACTTGTCTGTACAAAAATACACATTGACAGCAAATTGCTAAAACGTATTACAAAAAATATATTAAAAATATTATCTAAGCATCATACAAAGTTTTTCAAAATATTTTTTTTTAGTTTTAAGCGATGATGATTAAAAATGGTTATTTAATTTGGGACACGGAACACTTGCCTTACATAATGCAATTACCATTTCGTTGAGTAAAATTTTAAAGCAATTTAAAACTAGAAATTGAGTAGACTCTTCACAACCTTCTGTAGCTTATAACTATTATAGTAATATGATCACATCAGTACCTACATACATACCATAGGTATATTATAATGTAGACATATTACAGAGAGTATCTTTCGTATTTGTTAATAGTGATATAGTACTTGCCCTACTTTTAAACACGTAATACTATTACACTAGAAAAAGAAACTTTCTTGAAAGGAGCACATGCTAAATTAATAACAAAGGAAAATACAGGTAGATCTCAAAAATCCTTGAACTTGTTTACGATTTTGCTGGACCAAGATTTGGGCATATTATATTCTATACCTCATACCTGCTATATATTAGGTAACAGCATCGTACATCAATTTAGGACAGGTAGCGGGCATCACTATAAGTCTCCATGCAATCGTATGTATTTTGTAAAGATGTAAAAAGAAAATAGCAGCTTTCCATAACCAATTGAAAAGATGACCTAAATCAAACACTTCAATAACAAACCAATTTGTCTTTTTTTCATGTCAAAGATGTTTAAAGGTTTTTTATGACCCGAATTGTAAATGTAAATAGACGCACTGTAGCCCAGGACATAATGTACACAAAAAGAAATGCACGAGAGCTAAAGCACAACAACTAACATATATACACAGTATTAAATCTTTTACATCGAAAATATCTTTGCAAGTGCTAGGTATACAATGTACAATGTAATTCGGGGAATAAAAACCTAGAAATCTAAAAATAAATACTAAAATATCATCCTAAAAAGATATACTAGTTACTTAACTTGAAACCTTTTCATGCTCTGTTCTTGTATCATAACAACAACCTGTGGGTTCTATTACTTTTGTATAGGTCAAGATTGTTGCAGTGTGAACAGTATAAAGAAACTATGGAATTTTATGTTTTAGTTCTAAAAATGTTCCTATAGATCCTTAAAATTCTTTTCAGATGCTATAAACTCACTAGTATACTACTTTTCTCGAAGAAATGCTTGAACACTTGCTTATAATCTTCCAATAGGTTACTTTACTATTTATATAGTAGCAGGTAGGTAGGGATATGTACATTATGATATAGATTTGTTTAAAAATACTTACCTACCTCACTTCTTACATAAAAGTTTATGTAAGCAGAAGCTCTTGGACATTTGCACAAGCAACAGACTATTTCATTCGCTACTAAAATCTTTTTTAAGTTAAAATATACCTTTCTTGAAACTTCAGAAGCAACCATGTTGAGAATCCTATTTATTCTCTTGGCCCTAACTTCGTTGATTTCGGGACTTTCTGTTAATGGACTAGCAAGGAAGAAGTTGCGACCACTTCCGCAATTACGATGGGATACTATTGAAGGTTTATTATCTATTTCTTGTCTAATCTTTTGTATAATGTATGATTTTAATTTTTACACTTACATATTTATCTGTAGTTAATTTTTGATTAGTAAAGTTAATAGATTTTTAATAATAATACATAATTACGATTTATGTAATGTTAATATATGTGTGTTGGCAAATGTATCTATAGATAATCGTCAGTCTCATATAAGACTTCCAACACAAGACACTCCCTACGACCAATCTCCTGCAATGGTAAACTTCTTATTTTACAGGCTGAATAAATATTTCTAATACTAATTCAGTTAGAATCGGAATATTTCAAACCAATTTAATGTATTTATGAACTCACCTAGTATTACCATAAAATTTTATTTACCTATATGATTTAATAACTAGGAATCCTCATTGAATACAAACAGCAGACGCGGATATTACCAAACACCTCCTTACTACAACTACAATACTCAATATTATGCACCTGAAGTGTACACAGACTATGCTAATGACTATTATGGAGGTTATCCTACTTATGGCCAAGGACCAGGATATGGGTACGGATATTCACCGGCTTATGGAAATTATGGCCTTTCGGGCGTTGGAGGGGTATTATATTAACCCAATGGGAGTAATCCTACGATTCACCCTTTAAATGAAAAAATATAAGTATCAAGCTGACAATGATGTTCATACAACTTTGTAAATCATGGTCTGTTTACCATATAAAAACAAAAAAATTAAAGCCTTTAGTATAACGAGTTGCGGTTCTTTGGTAATCGTATTAATAGTATGTAGAATTTATTCATCAAAAACAAAATATTTCAATCAATAAATCTTGAAGGATATCATAAATACAATTATTGCGTTATGTACAGTGATTATGAATTATTACGTTGCACCCATAAATCCTAAAATAAAATCCTCATACAGTATCTAATACTACACTACATACTGCATACCTACAAGATGAATCTCGAAACATCGTTTACAATCTTCACAATTAAACTTTTAACTAATTAAATACAATATAATAAAACAGCATAATGCATAAATAAATTATGAAACATCTTCAGGGTGTGGTCCTGGTCACATAAGGTATAATTATGATTTCTCATTTTTGTATGTAAAGTTTCAAGAAAATGGTCAATTACTTTCGATTTTAACTAAATTCCATATGCATAATAGAATTTCATATTACCCGTAATATGAAATTCTATTATGCATTCCGTGGTAAAAACATTGGGTATGCATACCCAAAGGAGAAAGCGAAAATATAGCATTGTCTGCAGTAGCCTCGACCTAAATAATTTTAAGGGTACAGAAATCGAAATTTATATAGCCGTGAATTCTTTACTCTACAACTTTGTGTATACAATATGCCTTTAACCACTTTCGTTTGTTAGCAACAGAGGATAATGTAATTATGTAAAGTCTACTTCATAAATACAAACGAAGTAGTAGGTATGTAGATGTACGTATAAATTATGTATATAGGGTTGCATACCTAGGTACTTTTTAAGGGTTTGCTCATGGACAACCCTAGTTTGGCAAATGTAGGTCAGGTCTACCTTGACAGTCAGTCTGCGCTGTTGTGTTAAGGGGCTCACTCTACCCAATACACACTAACACACATTTCATTTTCATTGATCTTGAACCTGGAGCTTTCGCCTTCACTTAACTTAAGTCCTTCTTCCTTTAAATAGCGAAATCTCGGCGATAATTCTCAGTTCAAGTCCAGGATCACAGAAGACTTACTGCAGCTAAGGATCAAAATATTAGTTGAATAAAAAAATCATTTCATAGATTTTTATTTACAAAAATTTTGAAAATGATTTTTCAGTGGCTTTTGCTACTGGTTTCGGTTACGTCGGTTTTGTCGGAAACTACCAGCCCAAGAGGTAACTAAAAGCAATTCTCTTATCTTTTTAGCAAATTATTTTTATATGAGGAATGAGGATGATAGTGTGTTTCTACATTTTCGGATTTTTGATTTAATTATTGTTATTTATTCAGGAATATGGACTAAGGATGGCTGCGTTGTTCCCGTGTTACCTTCTAGTCGTACTGGCCGTGTGCTGAAAGGATTAGTAAGTTTAGATCAAGATGAGATTGTTTACAACACCGGTATTGGACCCCTTGGCTACTTGCGACCGGGTTGCGGAGGACCTTGTGGGTGTTTCACGGGTGTAATTCAAGATCCTGGGTACAGTGAGTATCCAGTTTACCAGAACGGCGGTTACCCGACTCCAATTCTTTATGATGACAGACCAAGTCCTCCAATATCCGCAAATCCGGAGATTCTTTCTGTCCCCGTTAATGCACCTGCACCAGGACTTGTAGCCAACCCAGGACCAGGAGGAGGATTAGGATACATTGGTGTTGTTGGAGGTAATCAAGGCTCTTCTTACCAACCAGGAGGATACATTGGTGTTGTCGGAGGTCAAACTCGACCAGGTCAAGGAATTTCAGGATTTGGAGTGCCAGGTCTCCCACTTCCAATTAGCCAAGGGGACGAACAAATATCTGCTGCTGTCAGTGCGTCTCAATTATCTTCACCATCCTCAGAAGAAGAGGATTCCGAATATGAACCCATTACTGCGGGAACTTCAGTTGGTGTTGGTGTCAACGTTGGTGTGGGACTGAGACCTAATGGAGTTACAGTAGTGCCAGGTCCAGGAGGTCCATTCAGTCCCTTAGACAGCGGACGTCCTGTTCTGTACAACGAAGTTGCTGGGCTTGGTGTGAGTCCATACGAACCTGTAAATTACCCGGGTAAGAAAGTTACACAGGTGTTATTATAGGTCTATAATAATAATATTGTAGTATTTCAAATTATTCCCCGAAAAATCTAACAATGCCCTTCTTTTATTATTTACCCTCACTAATTGAGTAACTAAAATTATTTTTCAGGAGGAGAACAAACCAGACCTGATTATAATGATGCCCTTCTCGCTAGTGGTGTCGGAGTACCCGTTGCCGTTCGACCTGCTGTTGCCATTGTTCCTGGAACAGTTGTCCGCCCATCTTATGTAGAACAAGGAGTGTATTATGAAAATGAGGCAGACCAACAACATTCAGCTAATCAACAATCTTCGCAATACTCTAATACCAATTCTGCAGGGTACATTGATAATAGCCACGGAGGAATTTTTGTACCCGGAGGAAATATCAATGCCGGTTATTCGGACTCTTCACAAACTGGGAGCAGCCAATCATCTTCAGTTTCAGACAGCTCACATAGTAAAGAAGTGGGGTCTCAATATGGGGTCGGGGTAAATATTAATAGACCTATTATTGGAACTAGTAGACCAGGAACAGAGTATGTAGCACAAGAGGGTTATTATGGAAAAGAGACAGACCAACAACATTCTGCTAATCAACAATCATCACAATTTGCTAATTCTAATTCAGCTGGATATTATAACACAGATGGAGTATTTATTCCAGGGGTTGTTGGGGGTGTTTCTGCCGGTTATTCGGACTCTTCACAAACTGGGAGCAGCCAATCATCTTCAGTTGCAGATAGCTCACATAGTAAAGAGACGGGAGGTGCCT
>JAQFYC010003249.1:0-21547 GCA_034694165.1 Tomocerus mixtus | reverse complement strand
TACAGAGAAAGCTTTCACTAAACGTTACATCAGAAATGCGGAATACTCCATATTAAACTTTTACTGTAATAATTCTACGTTATAATTAAGGCAATTCCATCATTAGGACCGAAACATGGAAGCTTTCTAAATCTTTTACCAATTTTTTATCAATTCTAAAACTAAAACGTCAGGAAATGTAAAAAGTCGCGTATTTTTTGATTCTTTAGCTAATAATTTTCATATATTTGTATATTTGATACTATTGGACGTGTAGAATTAGAATTACAAAAATATTAGTGTAAATATTAACCTCACAATTTTATTTCGGTTCTTAGGAATTATTCTCTGTATTCAGTTCTGTGTCTATATTTGTACATGTACTATGTAGCGAACTCCCCTTAATTTTCGCATAGCTTTTTCCTTTCCTTTCCTTGTGCTGCCCTGCGTTCACAAAATAATGACTCGTGTCTATCCAAATGAGCAAAAGTCAATCTTTTGATTAAGGCCATAATTTATTCAGGAGATTAATATTAATTTCTTTCCCATGCACCGTTCCCTTACTATTCTCAGAGTCGTAGCCTAATTTCATATCTACTCCATGTAGTAAGCATTAAGTTACGAAATTGAAATGCTATTATATGCACAATTAACACATCTTTCTACTAAGTATATTGCTACTACTACATTCTACTACCTATATAAGTTGCCTATCCTATAGATTTGAGCACAGTGCCATATGCTAGGTAAATATCAAAGAGAAAATTAAGCTGGTAAGAAACCTAATTGAATATTGAAGTCGCATTATAGGAATTCTATTTAAATTAGATGCCACCAACGGTGAAAGGCGAGGCCAGGCAAGGCCATATGTACTTAATAAATAGTAGAGCAGAGTGAATGTGTCTAGCCTTCTTTTGCAGGGACAAGACATTATAGACAACCCATATCGTGTTCTTCATTTACATAAAACAACTTTGTATCGATATAGGAAAATTAAAGGTACACAAAGAGATAAAAGGCCATGGGATAATAAGACCTTAACTGAAATGTTAAAACGATATGCTTTGTGCATTTTCCAAAAGACTGTTATTATAAGTAAGACCATGATAATAATTGCGATATAGGACGGAGACTCACTAAAAATAAACTTAATTGAAGTTGAAAATTGCTTTAAATCGTGCCTGTCCTGTCCTGGTCTGTCTGCCCGCCTGCTATGCCTTGTATGTCGTTCTCTACTTCTTACTATTTATTCACGATAGTCATTTGTGTTGTGTAACTCAGTTTGTAAACATAAAACTTCCATTTTTCATACAGTGATGATGACATAAACATTTTAATTGAGAAAATGGCTTCCATTATGAATGACCGACTTTTCTCTATTCAAATGAAGCCGTGAAGCATGTAACTAGTGCAAACGGAGCACGCCCTCCTGAAACAAATACGGAAAAATTGAAATACTCCAAACTTTTTATTAGCTACGAGTAGAACTGCGGTGTTATTTAACTAAATTAGTAATAAATTGACGTGAACTTGATTCCGAAAGTTAGGAAACATTTAATATATACGTTATACATATAGGTAGCTACTATAGCCACCAATACATATACATACATGTAATGCACTTAATTTCTTGTATAGCTTCTCCTTCCCTGCCTGCTGGAAAAGTTAGCAAAATATAAAGTCAACTCAATTGAACTCAACTCAAATAAAGTTAGTTAAATTACTTTGACTTGGTGACTTGGCAAAGTAAGTAAAAGGAAATAGATTAGAATCGAAATCTATTTAATTGAACACCCAAGTAAGGCAGACGATACCAAACAACTACAAAAGAACTATACAACTATGTATATCCAATTTTCATACGAAATTAGATAAAAAAGTACTCGATTTGTACTTATTTTATATACTATAATACTATGTTGCAGATAAATTGGACATCCCAGCAATATCTACAACTAAACACAATGTGACTGTAAAATTTTGATTAAAAATACCCCAACATCTTTTAAGGGAACATTTAAACAATTTTCTAACTCAAAGCATTTCTTTACAGGTTTTTTCTATAAATACCTAGCTAAACGTATGAAATAATATTTTAGATAAAGCACAGCAATAATTCGCTCGTCAAAATTTGCTTTAATTCCATTCAAACAAGATTTTTAGCTCGTGTCAATATTTTGGTACCCAAATTATGTAAATAGGTATACTCTCTGATTTTGATATTGCAAGGAAGTGACCACTTTGACTGCAGCATATATTTATATAGTGTGCATACACAGAGAAGCACAAATACAGTAGAATTCATGCCAAATAGCAAGTATCATAGAATGGCATGGCCAACAAATGCAATGTACCTCCTAAGTGGGTAAAAGGAAAGCAATTCTAAAGAAGGGCAAAGGAAAAATGGTATAATTGTGTGTGTTATCTCCCCGTTAATCTATTCACCAAACAACACATCACGTTACGTCCCTCTTACACATACATGCATACATTTACTTTCTCATTCTATCTACTTATGCATGAAACAAACTGAAATGCTTTTGTAATATATTACCTTGACGCAACTACAACTACAAATACATTTACAATCCGTAATCTAAGTATTTATTTATAAGGGAATGTCTAATCTATATTTGCATTGATACAAATATATTAAAGAGTTAAAGAGTTAAAGAGAAGGAAGGGGTTGATGTAGAATTGAACCCGGGCTATAGTTCTTCACTCCGAATTCAATTCAAATTCGACTAGCTCACTCCACTCACTCGCATCGCACTCGCTATTTTTTCCTCTCGACTTACGTTACATCCTATAATTATCGAGTATAGAAAAACAGGGCTCAATGAAAAGGATAAATGGATAAATGGATGGGCCAAGCCAAGAGAATTGAAAACTGTAACACAGTAGTATCCTTACGTATTTGTTTAGTTAGTATTTAGTATATAATAGAAAAGAGGGAGAATCTATGTAACTCATTGGGGCAAGGCTGGGAGACAGACTTTTGCTTCCCTGCCTGGTTGCTCAGTCAGCTCGTTAAGTTTATGTCAAGTCAAAGAGGAGCTAATTAGAAATGCACATAGTGGTCGAGTTGATGGAAAATGAAAAGCTTTGAGTTCAGCTCAGCTTTATTGTAGCGTAGCACAACGAACAATCAGAATCAACCAAACTACAAAGTACAATACAACAGATTTTTACACACTACCCTTCCCCTTATGTCATTATCTACACATACTATAGTTACAGTAGCACACACGTAAGTTACACTATTCATTTATATAACCATGCACGTCTACATACCCACCTATAGAAGGTTCCTTATAATTACTACAGCCATGTAATACTGTATTAGTGAACCATTAAATGACATTTGTTATTGTCTGCGTACTGTTCTTCTGTGATAGAATGGTTTGTCACATGCATTGTAACTTTATAGTTTTTAGCTGAAGGACAATCTTCCATTTTTATTAAATCCTGTATTTTTATTTTGTACTACTATTTGTAATACAATTTGGCATAGTATTATATTCTAGGTATTAGGTAGGTCTATATCTGCTCCAATTACTTATTGGATCATTTCGTCAAAGTTGCAGTATAACCTCATAGTAATACTTACTTTTTACAACAGCATAAATATCTGTATATTAATTATTGTTTTACAGGGTGGGCCAGAAATATGTTCGATCGAACTTTCACACCCAAAACTTCAAAACCACAAAAGATAAGTAAGTAAGTGTTGACCATGAGAATCATTTTTAACGCTACGTAAAGTTTCCCTAGAATTTGACCTGCGCCTTAGCGCGCGCAAGGGAGATCTCCCCAAAAAAAGTCTGAAAAATGCCAATTATGAATTTCCTACTTTTCTGACTCCATAACTAAAACCATTACCGGAAAAGGTAGGAAGTCTAAACTAATGAAAAACCTGATATTTTTTGCGCCAGAAAAAGTTTTTGTAGGATTTTATCTGCGCCTGAGGGAGCGCGTTGGTCATCTTCTCAAACAAAACCTGAAAAATGAGGTCAATTTCATTTGAGACAGTAGCAAATTCAAGAATTCATTTTACTGGGATATTTTGGGATGATATCTCGCTAGTTCTAAAGAGCAGGATATTTTTAAAAAAAACCTGTTATGTCGTAAAAATGTCCAGTTCCATTGGTCTAGGCTTTCTTATCTTTTGTACTTTTTGAGTGTGGAGTCAGAAAATGAGGAAATTCAAAATTAGCATTTTTCAGACTTTTTTGATGAGATCTACCTCGCTCGCGATAAGGTGCAGGTAAAATTATATGAAAACTTTACGTAGCGTTAAGTATGTAGGGCTTTCAAATTGTCTAAACCTCCTTACGTCATCTTTTGTGTTTTTGAAGTTATTGGAGGTGAAAGATCCATTGGACATACATCTGGGCGACCCTGTATAGATATATACGTGCATATGAGGTAAATAGTTTTTAACGACCTAAATATATTAGGTACCTTCGCAAAAGCCCCACCTCCCATTTATAGTGTCATTGTCCTATTGCACTGTAACTGTTCCTCTATACAAAACAACAAAAGACAAAAGATACTTTGTTGTTAAGGTAAACTCGTTGCCGATAACATTCGAAACTCTTTTCCAATTTCTATTCAAGCGACTTTGATGCAATCTCACAGTTGAGCTGTAAATGAGTCAGCCAAAACCAAGAACTTTCCTTCTGTATCCTAAATACTAAATACATATACACATAAGTATATCAAAATACATACATCTAACGCTTTTACTAAGTGTGGCATACCCTCATACTCAGGATGCATAGTACTTATGTACGTATAGATATTTATTTGCTGATAGTTAGCACACAGCACAGGGAGAGAGACACATCACATCAAAGAGACAAAAGAAAGTCAGAGAGTAAATAAGAGGAGTGAGTGAGTTTAGCAGAAGGTCTTACTTAACTAATGTAAACTATTTACGTAAAGTAAACAGGGAAAGAGACAATGCATTAAAGCAGCTAAACTACTCTGCACTACTTTTATATATGTAATATTATATGGTAGATAGTAGATATAGAATAGACAACTCCTGTAGTGTTGTCTCGCTCGCTCAGTGAAATCCGAATGGACGGATGGAATGCAACGGAGAAAAATAATGCGGGTCAGCCTATTTTATGTCAAGTGGGCTGAGGAAAAAACACGTCATGGGAGTAGCCAAACTCCTATGTAGTTCCATTATAGAATGTAACATCCTTATAATACATTGTTATATATTCTTTACATACTATGTACATACATACAGAATTTATGTACATTTAAGTATAGTTATATACTTTATATAGTAAAAGGTAAGACGTATTTATTGTATGTGAGTATGTATGTACATAAGAATGTATGTGTATGTAGTACACAGGAGAGGAATACAAAACAAACGAGAAAAACAGAAACACAAAGGCTTGGCTTCGGCCCAACACGAAACAAACAGTTGAAGGCGAGTGAAAGGCAGTGGCCTGGTGTGTCCCGCTCTGGCCAAGTCCAAGTCCTCACTTAACTTTTGTCAAGTGAAGTGAAATCGAGTAAAATTCAAAGTTTGTCTCGTGTTCTGCCTCATGTATGTTAAATGGAGGCACTTATCTCTCCAGCCTTCTTGTCTTCTACTCCTCTCTACGTCCTACATTCTACATCACATCACAACTACAACACATCACGTACATACAATACCTTACCCTAAACTCCTTCCTTCCTCCATTCATTTTACATGACACGAATAATCAAATCTAACGAAATCAATCTGAACGATTGCCTACTTTCCCTTATTGGCTTCCCGTCCCTTCTCTTCCCTATCTAACGACAACAAGAAAACAAAACTGGCTCCTGTTGTACTATTTACAAAAAAACACACACAGACTTGGCCCAGCGGACATAAAAGATAAACGGATTACATAACAACCTCCCTATCTACTTATGCGACATGTATGCATGTATTATTTATCTACAGGACAGGACAGTCCTACTACATACTAAAAACTACGTACTACTACATCCATAACCACAATTTATATTCTAATACGCTCCGATACATCCTATATTTAGGAAACTTGTGGTCTGGTTTGGTTTTGGTACGCTTTACCTTTCTCATGTTCAACTATGCACTTGTGACATTACTTTTGTACTTACATAGGGAGTATGCATACATAGATACAATCAATATTGCTCTATATAGACGCATTTACATACTATGTATAGGTAACCGCCTATGTGATGGAATGCAAGCAAACTTTTGAAAAGTTTTTTATGCAATGGGAAACTAAAATATTGCAACATACCTTTATACGGAGGAAAAGGAAATATTAAGTGACTGTCTTGTCTTTGGATTATAAGATGGCAATACCTCAATAAGAAATAGCATTAAACTAGTAAGTAGCTGACATGACAAAATAAACGGCTGATCAATCAACGTATAGATGTTTTATCTATAACTGCCTCTTTATGGCCCACTTTGCGCTAACCAAACAGTTCAGTTTCAAACAGGGACCGACACAGACACAATGAAACCTCAACTCAACTGTCTTGGCTTGTCTAACTCAATATGTTTTCCTTAACTGCGTACATGCCCAGAACTCTTCCACAATGTCCATATTACAGTAGATAGTAGAATGTGAATATGATTACCAATAATGCAGATATGCGTCAAAAGTGACGGCAAGTCAAATGACACCAGAATTCTTACCTACATACTTAACATACTTAACATACTTAACATACTTACAGTGGGAAATGTATTCAGTTCATATTTTCACTTTACAATAGATTGCAGAGCTTGAGTCATCCTAAAATGTTTATTAACATAATGAGAGTCGCAATACAAAATCGTTACATTAGCTAGGCATTTTCCTATATTATTAAATAAGGAAGAAAGAGAAAACATTGAAAAGGTTTGCTAAAAGTTTCTTACATATTAACTATATTATCCAGGCCAGGCTCCATACACTCCACATACATACATACATACGCATATCTGCATTATTGGTAATCATATTCACATTCTACTATCTACTGTAATATGGACATTGTGGAAGAGTTCTGGGCATGTACGCAGTTAAGGAAAACATATTGAGTTAGACAAGCCAAGACAGTTGAGTTGAGGTTTCATTGTGTCTGTGTCGGTCCCTGTTTGAAACTGAACTGTTTGGTTAGCGCAAAGTGGGCCATAAAGAGGCAGTTATAGATAAAACATCTATACGTTGATTGATCAAATAAGTAGTAATATAAATATAGTAAATGTAAAACCCAATTTCCATGCATAATCTCAATCAGCTACGTAACATAATATATGCTTATACTATGTAAAAAGGTACATACCTATTTAAATTTGTATGTTAAGGAGGTGGGAGGGCAAAGTAAAATAAAAATGAGAGAAGATGGTACTCCTGTGTGTGTCTGTAATAGTTAACATTACCTAGTAAATAGGGACATAGCCTAATGTAGGGTGTAGGGTCTGTATCTAGAAGTTCATACATAAATGGATGGGGAAGAGACTAGAGCAGGAAAATTCTGACTTATTGCTAATATTATTCTACATACATTCTTTATAGAAATATTTGTATAGGTATCTACTATGTGGGTAGTGGGTATATATTATGTTAAGGTAGAATAAAGAGAAGGCTGAAGTCTGAAGGTACTGTCATTGTCATCCTTGGTTGCGTTGCGACATTAGATAAATGGTTATAGTGATAATAATATTGCTCTGCTTTTTTCGTTTGAACGTTTGAGTTTTTGGTGTAAATGTATGCAATACTGTAGGCATAACAGGTAGACATTTGTTATTATAACCTCGCTTTTTACCAGACCAGACCAAGCCAAGCCAAGCCGCTCTTGGGGAAGATATGAAAAAGTATGAAAAGAAAAGGCGATAAATGTGATAGCGTAAGAAATGATACGGAATGATGATGATGCGATGTGGCGTGGTTTCAGTTGGTTTTGGTTCTATTAGGGATTTCTCTATGAATAGCTGACTTGACGTCCTGAGTTTAACTTAAAGCTAAAGGCGATTCAATCTAATGCAATGACATAGAGTGACTTGACTTGTACCTATATAAGTATAAGTATGTACGGGGGATAGTTAGGTACACATGCCATAATGCCAAACCCAACCAGGCCAGGCCAGGCCATCATGCCAGCCAAGCCAGAGCCAGGGCAAGTCATGCTAACGTAAAAGGAGAAAGAGTAAAGTAATAGTAAGCGTAAATGGTAAGCGTAAATGAAAGTAAAAGAGGGAATTGAATGGCGAAATAGGAAAACCAATATAAAACTTTACTTTTAGATGGCTCAACTTTATATTCCTTTTACTACGGAGTCCTCCCATCATATTAGAGCAACTTCATGGCAGCCCGACTCTCTTCTTCGCTAAAAACCAAGTTAACGTTTCATTGCTTTGTGTTGCACCATTTTTGTCTATATATCTAATACTCACCTACTTATGTACTTTGCTATCTCTTCTTGCATGTATATAAATACGTACTTGATATTGTAGATTGTAGCTAAGTAAGTAAAATAGCCTGAGACTCGTCGTGTCATGTCGTGTTCTGGACTGGACTGGAAGTAAATAAAATATATCGGAGTTCATATCATATCTCCACTACGTACACAACACTACATACAATAATACAACATTACATACTGATATGATATCATAAGTACATAAATACAATGATAGCCAAGTAAAAGTAAAGTCCATCGTCTACCCTATCGTGATATTATATTGTTATACTAAATATGAGAAAGTCAAGTCAAAAAAGGAAGAACTTCAGAGCAGTTCAGAGTTTGTATTGAGGAAAAGGTTTCGAAACGTGGACTGGACAGGGACTGGACGAGCGATTGACTTTATAACATAACAAACTTGGTGGGAAGGGGTCGTTATGAGATTATTGCGTGTGAAATGGGCCATTGTAGTCTGACATTGCCTTAACTTGGCTTCCATACTATTTCCCTTCTCTCTCGATCGACTCTCTCCCTGTCCATCATATCTCACTGATAGAACTTTTACTACTAGAGGTACATACATCTATTATATTTATAGTATTTGTATATGTATCAGAATTGTATATGTATACATATCTGTAGTTCAGTTAGTATTTTGGTATACAAAATAAATAGACAGATGAATTGATAGATCTGTCGTGTCTCTGCCTGTTTCCTTTGTAATCAGAATGACAACTTGCCCAAAGATATAACCCATCAGAAAGCACTACATTATGCAGGACACCCACGTATGCTACTACAATGTTTAAATTCTATACAAGGAAGGGAATACCCCATATCTCTACTCAAATCTGTCCCATTTATAAGTACAGTCATACCTTTTCATGTCACGACAAAATGTCAATCCATTCTTCAAAATAAAATCAGTAATGCAAAACTACAATACTACAGATACATGTACACATGGCATGCAATATTCAAAACCTCCTAAACGGATTTAAAAACTTTCAAACTATCCTGAAAATTTAATTGGCAATAGGTTAGGTCTGTCATGGTCCCTAATGTCTGTCTCTGTATTATATTTATGTGTCACAAAAATTTACAACTATAAATCTAATGTTTATTCTAAAAATACGAATACATTTATACTGATGAATATTTTACGACGGCATTGTATTTCTTTCGTTTTCGATTGAGAAAATAAAAATCATCTCTCCATTAATAAAATTGAGTGAAAGTGGTAAAAGTTGGAGAAAGTGAGGAAACAATAATACGACACTAGTTTAAGTTTGACATGCATGAAAATAGATGTCACATACACAATGATATAAAAAAGAAGAGCGTGAACGTAAATTAGACGGAGAAAGCACAATTTATTGTCAGTGCAGCTATTTATAAGTATAGTATGCATCTAGTTGTATATATAAATACTCGTAGCATATAGTATAGCATAGCTGTTTGCTCAATTTAAAAGTTTTAAGTTGAAGGGAGTGAGTGATGGATGGCTTATTGAAATATTGATGTTCATCATCATCTCCCGTTTTCTTGAATGTTGACTGTTGTTTCCTTTATCATGTTAAATATTATGTTTGTATACGAGGGAATAGTGTAGCGTATATTTTTAGTTCCTTTGCATAAGTGCTTCGTTGTTGGTTCGTTTGTCTTGTCATTTTACTATGTACAGGACAGGAATCACATACAGAAATAAGACGAGACCACTTAGAGAGCACTTTCTAAGAAAACCATTATAAATTATTAAATTAAATACGTTACAAACCAAATGTGTACATACTAAACTAAGTTATATTTACCTTTATAAATATGTTATATTTTCTGCTAAATATACCTTAGCCTTGATGTGATGTGGGTTTATTAATAATACTATCTGAATGAAGACTTTTCTTTTAAACAGGAAGATAGAATAAATAGACAGGGCAGTGGGACGCCAAACCACATAGGTGTGCATACAATATTGATTGACTCCTTCATAAATATACATAATACATACTATCTGTATGTACTGAAGGTAGTAAAAGGTTTAGTTTGATAATACAGAGCATAAAGGTAATGTCACGTATTTACACTGGATGTCTATACATGCATACAAATATACACATGGTATCCATATCCTAAGGAATATAAGAAATACCATTAAATTTGACTTTTTATCAACTGGTGAAGGAAAGAAAGTGTCATTTCTTAAGCTATTGAAGAAAGGAGAATAAAATTGGTGGAATGTTACCGTCACCGATGCCGTTGTGCGGTGTGTCATTGTCGTGTGATGGTATGGTCTGGTGCTGGCCTGGCCTGGCCTGACGTGATGGTGAGTCGAGCGAATCGTCTCGCCCTTTTTACAATAACAGCAGGTGTGGCTCAATAAAAAATAATCGACTTATCGTTAGCCTGGCTTTGGCTATATTAAAATTTAATAAGTGTATGAAAATGCTGTAGTACAAATATAGATTAAAGAAAGCTAGAACTACTAGAACTAGCTTTCTTTAGTAGATAAGTTAATGTTTGGATATTATTAAGTAAGTAGATAGGAAACCACACCTATAAAATAAAGCGGCTTGACTTTTTGTCATAGGGTGCTACACTTTCATTGAGCTTATTGTTAGTTTATTTACTATAGCAGGAGTGGGAGAAAGTAATAACTTGGCTGGTCTGCTTACCTTATAAGTATATTTTATAAGCTATGGAGTTTACTTACTTACGTAAGTGACGGAAAACTTGTTACTTGCGGAACTTGGAGTATTATTTCCTAACGATAAGTAAACGCTATGTGTTTACTAGGTGTAATAGGTAATATTAATATTCTATTTGATATACATACTAGTAGAGTGGATGGAAGTTAGTGTTAGCGTAAGATAGTTATAATATGTAAATGCTAATCGGGAAATAAAGTTAGTGTATAAAGTAAAGCTCGTGGTGCTAACGCTTATTAGAGGAAGCATGGCATGCGATGCGATGCCATGCACGAATAAGAGTTAAGGTAGCTGTGGGGAAATATAAAATAAGTAGTTGCTAACGGAGAAAGAGTTAACGTTAACGTTAACATACAAGTTTTTCGCTGCGGGTAGTATTTACTTTGTGTCTTGTGTATAGTAAGTAAAGGAGAAAGTAGAAGAATGAAGAAATGATGAAAGAAGTATTTGTAGTAGTTGAGTTGGTTGTTGGATGTTGGATTGGATAGGTAGATGTTTTAGGTAGTACGAGTAGGATGGAGTTTGGAGCAGCGTGTAGTAAATGTAACATTAGTAGTGAAGTGAACACACAAAGAAATGTGTGGACCAGTTTTCTCAGAGCATTAGATGGCTCAGAGTTCGATTTCAAGCTTTATTATCCTACGAAATGAAGTTAAACAACTTAGTCTGAAGGAGAAAATCTGTCGACAGAAAGTTTTCTATTGGTATTTCCCTATTATAAACCACGTTGCGTCGCATTAGATCCATTCCACGGGTTTACTTTACCCAACTCCACTCTCACTCTACTACTTTCATTTTACTTTCTTTTAGACTTTTCTCGAATTCTTTACACAAGACGCAGCATACACCGCCGTCACCGCCCGGGATGCTATATGTACTTTTAAAGCGCACTGACTTCACTAAGCTCAACTTAACTCAACTCGAGCGAGAAAAGAGAGAGCGACTCTTTTTAACATTCTAAATTGTAAGTAGCGTTACGTAGCCCAACGTACATAACTAAAGTACATAGCATACAACATTACTTACATACTGCATTCCGTTCCAAGATATTTACAGTAGATAATAGATAACCAATAATAGCTAGACAGATAAGGAGATATTATGACTTCGGAAATACTAAGAACTGACATATCTCATGTATTTCTAAATTAAAAAGCATTTGATACAGTTAAGAATACATTTACAAATTCTTTATATTAATTCGACGAATTCAATTTCCGTAAATATTTCTAGATTTATCAAAAGCGTTTGATACTGTTGACAATACGCATATCTAGGCACAGAGGGGCGAAAAATTCCCATAATTAAATATTGTAGATTTTGAACAGACATTTGATACAGTAGAGCATACTTGAATTTGAAATTGCATTTCATACAGCTGACAGCACTAATTTTCAGTACTTAACTACATTTTCTTATATTGAGACACAAGAACTACTAAATATAAAATTTCTCGAGAAATTTAATTTAAAACAGATTTTATTTGAGGAAATACGGTATACAGATAAGTAATCTTTGGCGGTATGGTTAGAAATAAGTTGACTCGACTCTTTGCTCGGTTTACTATGCGTTATGTTAGTACGATTACATAGTCTCCGAGTCGAGTCAACTTGAGTAAATGCTCCGTGCACTCTTTCATTTCATTTCTTTTTGGCAACGGAGAAAAAGTTACGAGTCGAGTGGAGTACTACGACATACTTACATAAAGGCTCAACCCATGACGACACTCTTCATTCCATCCTTTCACTCCATCTCTATATAACTCCCTTATATATATTGAATATATAGATTCTTTTGGTCACAGTCACAGTCAACTCACGCTAACTGCTAACTCTAAACAGTCTATCATATTATTATACCATACCACACCACAACAGAGGAGAAACTCTCTTTAGGTACTTTCTCCACGTATATTTCATACTTATACATACCTTCTTTACATTTCTTCAGCTTTCTCCACTTTTCAATACATACTCGTACCTACAACAATATGCAGCTTCCAAATTCTTACTTACTTCTTTAGGTACTTTAGTTTATAGTTCATTCTCGGTAACCCATGCAGCTAGTCAAGTCGAGTCAAGTCAAGTCACAGTCTCCTTTTACTATTTTGACCGTCTATTTGTATTATATTAGTATGTACAGATATAGTAAACTATTTTCAATGCTATAATGTAATGTAATAAAAAGGTTATATTTATAGTTGCTTTTGCTTTCACTCACTTTCACTACTTTCACTACTTTCACCGTATATATGTAAAGATAGTAGAGATAAGTATGTATATGAGTTTGGTTGAGTCACTCTCCTCTGGTCTGGATTGGTTTGGTTCTTGGGTTGATCTTGGTGTTGGTGCCGAGTCCCGGGAAGGCAGTTAGTAGATAGTTACTTCGTACTTTAGCGTACATTACTTTCCCTTGCTTTACTCATGCTGTCAACTTTCACCACATTGCACTTGCTAATATAATGACCCCATATAGCATTTCTCTATCTACATTATATCGACCCTGGAGTCAACTCAGCTGAACTAAGTAAGAAAAGGAAAACATTCCATTTACTCCTCCTTCCATTATACACACACTTACTACTACCACTATAGACTTCCAGATATTTGCTTCCCCATTCTCAACTTTACCTTTTCGGTTCGGGTATCCCTATCTTTTCTCCTTTACTCTAGATTCCCGTCTACTCTGGAATACTCTAGATATATATTTACTACCCATGCAGTTAGCTTGGTTTTGGTACTTTCACTTTTATTGCTCATGCTACGACTGCTACTAAAACTGCGACTATATTTATATCCCATTGTTACTGGAGTCTCTGCGAGTATATATTAGTTGTTATAATAGTTACTGGAGAAAAGAGCTGGAATATAAGGATAGTGGATTGCTTCACTTACGCTCCGTTAGTAGCACATAACTATTTTAGTTAAACTCACGACTCACGCTTCCCTATCTCCACTTCTCCTTCCTCTCTTTTATTCTTTTACCACCAACTGGTTTCACCAACGAATTTGCAATGCACTTTTCTTTTCCTCCATTCTCCTTTCGTTTACATTAGTTTGCTTACTTTTCAACTCCAGGATATTACATTATATTTACAGAGCCCATTATCTTTTATTTTATTCCTTTCTCCAGTTTACATTTACTTTCCCCTTTTCAAACCTTCGTTATACAACACTGAACAAATCAATCACATACAGTACATGGAGGGCTCTTTGAATGTTGAATGAAAATGTATATTAAAGGTTATATTATTATTGTAAACTGGATAGGTAATACAATTTAAACAAAAGAAAATTGAAAGTAAAATATTCCTGGACAAAATAGTGTAACATTGGAAAGTGCTAAATAATTTTTTTGTTTCTTGCAGGGAAAGGACATGGGCGACATTATGAATCCTCCTGGACCAAATGTGAATTCCAGTAGCAATCTTTCTTCCCCCGTTGGAGGAACATCCTCGACGTCACCCGCGTCAGCAGCAGCAGCGGCCGCCGCCGCAGCTGCAGCCCTGCACCCTTTCGGAGCCCACCCTCTGTGGTTCTTCCCGCCTTTTCTGCCAAATCCGTACATGAATTCCGCAGCGGCGATGAACATGAATCTGGGCATGAGCTTCCCCGGGCACCACTCGCCATCGTCAGCAGGCGGCCCTGGAGGGGGCACAGGTGTCAGTGGAAGTCAATCACTCGGCGGGATGACAGCGGCCCAAGCAGCAGCCGCGGCCTCTTATTTGGGTGGGATGTCACCCTCTGATTTATTTCGCACGGACAATCTTAATCTGTTAGGAAGTGGTGGAGGTGTGGGTGCCAGCAGTCGCAGTGGCAGCGGAAGTCCTCAACAGTCTGGTGGCACTACACATGCACATCATCATTTCGTGCCACCGACGATCGATGCTAATCATCTGCATCACGCTGCTCACCCGCATCCTTCTCTCTCCCATCCAGCCGGCTGTTTAAGTGGAACGAACAGTAAAATGTCCGCCAACTCCCGCGACTCCTCACTTTTGACGAATAACAAAGACAAAGTGATGTCTCCCTCTCCTCTGAATAACAACAATAAAGATTCATTACTTCTGGGAGGCGGTGGTGGAGGGGGACATGTGAAGATGGAGGGCTATTCACATCACTCCAGTGTCAGTCAAGGCCAAACCCAAAGTCACTCATCTCACCTCAAACACAACAATCACCACGGACAACATCATTCTCATCACACCAACAATTTAGCATCACTAAATAACGGGAAGGGGAAATCAGGCGGGAAGAATACAAATAGTGGGAGTGGTTCTACTAATGGGAACATCGGTGCAACCAAGAACAAGTCCTCCAGTTTCTCCATATCTCGATTGACATCCCCGTCACCGTCAAGTAATAGTAGCAGCACTGGAAGTTGTGGGAGCAATTTGGGGAACCCCGTGACTAGTCGTAATAGTAGTGTGAGCCATAGTCACAGTCACAGTTTAAACAGCGGCAGCATCACTGCATCTTTGGAGAGAGGAGGAGGAGATAAAGAGGAAAAGTCTCTGCAGCCACATCCACATCATCATAATCATCATTCGAATTCCAGGACGAGCTCCGCTTCTCCTTCGACAAAATCCTCCAGCATCAGCAAGCTGAACATTGAGAGTGGAGGAGCGTCTGCCGGGGCTCAGCAGCAGGCAGATGCGGGTCTTTGCGTTGATTTACGAGTTTCGGGTCGCATATGGGAGAGCAGTGCCTGTGCTCCGGCACCTCGCTCGATCTATAAACCCCTGTCAGCTTTCCGTGACCCTTCCGACGTAAATCTCTACAATTCATCTCGCTCCTCTCCGCAAGTCCCTCACAACCGAGCTGGGAGTTCTGGCAGCAATAGTTCGGGCAGCTACGACCACCACCATCCCCACCATGCCCACCACCAACAACAGCATCCTCATCATCATCCCGAGTCTCCCGGCTCTGCTCCCGCCTCTGGCTACTCTCCCGCTAATCCCAACGCCAGTGCCACGCTCGCAATGCTCTCTCCGCATCTCTCCACTCAACTCGGTCAACAACCAAAGACAGGAATACATACAACAGGATACACAAACTCCAGCAAACAATCATCTTCCTCCTCCAGCTCCTCGTCCGGCTCTTCTTCCGCATCCTTTTCTCTCTCCACAAAATACGTTCTTGAAAACCTTCAGCACATTTATCAAAAGATGCGCCCAAATGCTAACAGCACTAACACTAACGCTAATTCAAATACAAATAGCTCCTCTAACGGTGGCAGTCTCTCCTTGATGACACCGAATATCCGTACCACCACAACAACCAGTTCTCCTCCCGTCGTTCCCAACACAATCTCCTCAAATAGCATCAACACTCCTCTCTCTCGCAATAGCCTCAGTCCTCCGAGTAGTAATCCAAACCAAATCACTGTAAGTCATCCCATTAATAATCATCACTCTTCCACTCTCACGACAAAGGACCATCATCCCCTCGTTAATCATCATCTACCGCTAACTCTCCCCCACTACACTAATGCTAACAACAACAATAAAACTCAAATCAACAAGAAAAGAAATCGCAGTAGGAGTCACAGTCCCACCAGCCGCTCTGAAGACTCCGACTCCGATGGCCGTGATGGAGAAAATGCCTCCGAACATTCCGAGCACTCTTCCGACGAATTGAAAATCAAAATTAAAATTAATGGAAACAATGCCACAATAGCCAACAACAATAATAATAACAATAACAATCATATGATGGTACATAGGATCCCACCGAAAATGGATGATCTTAATCTCAGTCTTAACTCCAAGGTGAAGGTTGAAGGCAGGAGCTCAGACTTTGAATGGAAAGATGCCAGCGAAGAAGGAAAATTGCCAGAACGGAGAAAACCCGTCGAAACTCACAACAGCAACAGTGGTGATGAGGATTCTTCCTCCAGAAGGGAAAGTATCGAGAGCAAGCAGACGGCTGTTCCTGCAGCGTCCGATGATAATGAACCTGATCGCGGAGTAAATAGCATCCCTGAAGATGCAGATCCCGATGGAGACGGGGAGCCCCCAGGTAAAATACGACGGAAACAACCTCCCGTGGAGAGTGAAACTAAAAATTCCATTTTGACAAGAAATAACCACAATAGTGTAAGTGTAAGCAACAACATCAATAATAATAACAATAGCATTAGCGTAAGCAAGCGGATTAAGGTTGAGGACAATGAGTCAGCCTCCGAGGAGAGCGACGACGAGGAAGATGAAAATGATAGCATTGTCAACGTACTCTCGGATTGCGAGCCGGAAACTCTCTGAACATTATCCCCCACTAATTGCATTGTTAATACGGACAAGAAACTGTGCTAAAATTAATTAATTACGCTCTCTTAATTAATTCATTTCTGGAGGTGAATGCATTCGCAGAGGAGACGCTACTCTAACTCTTATGGCCGAAATACTCGTCCTTATTACTTACTTACTTTACCCACTCATCGTCAGTCAGCAAACATCAACTCAACTTACATCACAAAGTGTGCAGTGAACGAGTCACACTAAAACTAACGTAAAGTACTAAATAAGTACTTAGAGAAAGGTATGCATAATATCCCTACTGGAGAAAAGGATGTGAATCTACGTACGTAAACGTAAACTTAATTACAGTCTTCGTCACTCACTCATGTTCCCGTTCAGTCAACTCTTCTCCTACAACTGGGACATACATACATACATACAAAGTGTGAACATTTAATTTTGTCTTTCCCTTTCTCCGACAAACTACTCCGTGTAAAACAATAGAATACACATACATAACATAATAATACACATACATAACATAATAATACAAACAAATAGGGTTAGCTCTCCTGTCCTGTCCTCATCTCCTGTTGTTAGCTGACTGAGCTACTCTTGTCTTCTCTGGAGAGAACATTTCTTGTGTATTCATAAATAAATGTAAATTTGCCACGTGAGTTAATTAAACGTAAATTAATCATTAGTGTTCATTAAGTAACTCTGTGTTCTGTTACTATTATGTATGCACAAATTACAAATACAGATATACTGTACTAGTTACATATTTACTAGTCTATATAGATCTCGTCACATTTCTCAGAAGTGGCCTGGCCTCCAGTAGAGTCTCTTCCAGACCAGAGTCAGTGTGAAATGGGAAATGGAATTGTTCTGGATGGATTGTGTGAAGAAAACCCGTTGAGTTGTGATGTGAATGTGAAATGGTAACAGTACACACTAATTGTCTAAAACTATACAATATGCAACACAGATATACTATGTAAATATAGAATACTTATGTACTTATATGCATAATATAGCTATAAACTACTTATCTCTCCTTATAAGGTACTCTAATTCAAACATTTTATATAAGAAAAGCCTAAAAGTATTGTATTTACCTTCTAAAGCAATGTAATAGGAATTATACCAACAAACATGTATGTACATATACTATAAATACATATAAGTATTGCTAGTTAAGTCATAAGTATAATGGTGAAAGGGGCTCTCGTGCTGCTCACTAATGTAATTGTCGTAATCTAGCGAGTAAACTAACGATAAGGAGGAGAAACAAGATACTATTATAATATTTCCCTTTAATTCTTGTTAAGCGCTGCATAAAATTACGCTTTCATTTAATATATCTACCTACACATAATACTACTACGTAATATTTATAGGAGAAAGTATATAAATAGAAACACTTTCCCCTTTAGTGTTTCTAATAACATGGAATTTACATAACGTGGAGTGACTCAATCCCCTTATACGTAATTTAACTCAAGGAGCCTAGTAAGTATAGAGTCTAGTGTGGCATGCTAATGATTAATGATAAACTACCCAAAAAAGAAATCTCGCTCCCTGCACTCTTTAGGTATTGATTTTCTGGATATAAAACTTGATAATTATGATGAGATGAGAGTGAGCAAAGGTAGCTGTGTAGATGTATACCATAAATATTATAAATATAACTACGAGTCATTACATTTACATGGTAGTTGGCTTGTATAGGATTTTCCTACATAAAAGTGAATATTTCCAAGTTCTAAATTCTAGTCTCATATTTCTTAGGTAGTACATAAGGTACTCTTATTCAGATTGAGGATAGGATGACATTAGTCGACGGTGACTGGTTTTCTAGTCAAAAGAGTCAAGGCGGACGGGCAGAAGAGTATCGCTCAGTGTCGTCTCCAATGTTAATGAAGGAAATTGAAACGGATTTTTAATTATAATTGTAACAGGGAAAGGATACTTAATACTTACTTATGTTTTCTTTTATGTTAGCTTAAATTTCCAAATTTACTCTCTCCACTCACATTTATAATGGTGAAAGAAAAGGAAATGCCTAATAGGATCATGGCTATTAGTGGATCACTATAATAATGTATAGACTACAAAGTATAGCGTTCTGATGTATATCTAAGGACAGATTCTACTTTGAGAAGAGACCGGCGGGGATTCTTTTCTTTCTTGATCAACTTCATTATTTAATTGACTCACGCTCAGAGCTTTACCTTCGGTCGAGAAACATTATCATACTTAGTTAGTTATGTATACAGAATACATAATAAGTAACAAAAGGAAAAGCATATAGTTATATTGTTTATTATCCAAATAAGTAGCATTTCCAAAGTTATAGGAAACCTTAATGCGTACAAGTTCTTGCCTGGAAGCTCCGTTAACTTCTAATAAATGAAAAACAAATTAAAAAATAAATGAGCTCCTTTTGTCTCGTGTTCGGATACTGTAGACTGTAGATTGTAGATAATCGTCTAATTTCTTCACAGTTTTATAGTATACATACAAATATACCCATAGTGAAAGAAAGTGAAAGTATTATTGTGACATTTTGGTAAGTATACGATACGACGTAATAATATAAGGTAGTGGCAAGCATACAGATTATACAGTTGTCTATCTCGTAGTGAGTGCTAGTTTTCCTAATTAGAGTGTACAAATAAATACTTATACATTTTTTTGTGTTGTTACAATATAATGTGAATAAGTAAGAACAAGATGATCGATTTTATTTAATAACTGTAAAGTGTTTCCATACATGGTAAATATTAGTATTATGAAAGTGAAAGTACTGTTAAATATAATAAAACATGTGCATTATAGCTATAAGATTTTATTTACCTACTTTCTTTTTATAATGTATTCTTAATGAACAGCAAAATAATTAAGATATCTACCTTCTGTCCCAATTATGTATAAAAAATCCGGGAGTTCCATGTAAAAAATGTTGAGTCAGTATTTACTCTGCATGCATCGTGTAATTAAAATGTATAAATGTATAAATGTATAAATAAATGTCTCTAAACATTAAATACTTTGATATGTCGTAATCTCAATCTCTACTTCAAAATGAAAGTTAAACTACAAATTATTAGTGTGACTATTTAAATAAATATTGAAAAAACAAAATGTAGAAATTATTAATTAGTTAGCTATTAAATAAATATCATCAGATACTGATTGTGAATAAAGTTTTGTTAATGTTCTCTGTGTTACTTAAGTACTATTGAGTACCTATATGCAAATAAGTACTAAATAAGTAAGGATAAATACTTAATAATGATTAATAAACAAACATAAGATAGATAGACAAATACTTGCTGTAATTACGAAGGAATAAATAACTTATCTTCCGTAACAAGGTTAGCTAATTGAATGTTTAAAGTGAATAAAGCAGAAACGGCATATTACTCGTGATAACCAAGGGCGTTCTCGAATTATTCCATCTCACTATGCATTTACTGCATCCCATATTTTCAAGTGAATTAGCACTTCACCATCCTGAACCAGACTAATCAGTTTAAATACCTAACTAATATTCTATTTCTTCACACTAGTTCACATACTATTTATTAGACTATCATTTTAGGCAATAACTTCATTTCCTCAAGCTATAAACTCAATCTCATCATCAGTTACAATTTACCGACGAATTCCAATTTCATATTATGGTGTTCACATAGTAGCTAATGCATTCTTGAAGGCAATTTGCATAATTTAATAATAACTCTTATCACAATTTGATTTCCAATTTTTCTAGGGAAGATGTATGAAACTGCTACCTAGATGAAGACAGACAAGAATCTGAAATCTGTCTGATAAATTGCTTACTTGGAGAAAGTTCATGCTACTAAGATGTAATGCGTACGAAATAAATACCGAAAAAGGGACAGAAAAACAGGAAAGAGGAATAAACAATCCCGAATTTTTTGAATGCATAAACTCAAGCCAATAGTGCATAATAATTCCAATAATGATTCTGATTTCAAACAGATAGAATACAAACAGTTAGATGTACTTTTCAAATTATGCTTTCAATGACATTAATGTATTTCAACTATATTGGTGCGTTGCATATTATGAATGAATGAATGAATTTATTCTAAAGCGTTCTTTAGGCCTGTAGCCCACAACACAAATACATATTTTGATGCGATCCATTACA
>JAQFYC010003248.1:0-21550 GCA_034694165.1 Tomocerus mixtus | reverse complement strand
CTATTTTTATTACAAAAGAACTTATATTTTTCAGAAATCGGCTTTGCTCCTCTTTCAGCCCTGTAATAATATAATAAATAGTAGTCTCTACTCACTGCTCTATATAATTCAATGCTATTATAGTTACTAAGGTAAATCTCCTATCATATACCGTAACTACTAGCATCCTTTTTATGTCTTTCAGTCTACTTACAATAATCAAATTCAATTCGACTTTCTCATCTTTTACTCAAGATTACCCACAACTGTAAATAATAAAACCAATTTTATTTCCACGAAAAGGTAGGCTTTTACTTCCTTCAGTATTGCTTAATATTATCACTCGCATTTGATACAATTATCATTCCTACTTTCACTTACTGACTTTGTCAATTCTACAGAAACTTATTACTTATTGTGGTATACGATTTTCTTATTGTGAATCACCTTATACTACTAATATACCCCGTATTACATATACAAATACAAAATATATATTGCCTACATTATTATCGAGTCAGTCACAATAATACCAATGAATTTAATGAGTCAGCATCAAAATAGATTTAACGCAGTGATAATGAATACTGAATAATTCATACTTATTGAGTAGAATATTAAATAATGTACATAGTACAATACAGAAGAGATACCACATATTTTTGCATATTACTATTACTGATGTATGTAATATACGCATTTAACATTTTTATGGCTGCCTGTTCAATTTCCAAAAAATTAGTTTTGCTTATTGGTTGACATAAATGTATTAATGTTTTGCATCATTCTTTTTCTTCGACGTTCCACAAATTCCTTTTCATGCTACTACTTGCTATCATAATATACATACATAAGTAGGTAAATTTGCGTCGTAAAATTATGTCATAAAGAACCGCTTATATAATGTAGGCAATAATAAATGACACAATGAACAAATTACAATGAGGATTTTAAACGTTGTAATTGTGCCATTTTTTGCAAATATAATATCGCTGAAAATATGTAGGTATAGTAAGTGTAAATTCAAATAATTTCATTCAGTTTAGCTTCAACAGAATCAAATGAAATATATTTATTGCCACAAAAGTAATATTATGCTCTGGATCTAATCTAATTATTGATAGTGATACGGTAATACATTTAGCACAATACTTCTAGTCTAAAGTCTAGATACCAACAAATCATACTTGTCGTTGGTAATTGAATGAATTTTATTGAGTGAAGGAAAGATTATCTCACAACTCCCAACAAATTATGAGCGTACAATTGCAATATTCTGTTAATTGCGTATTCGTTGTAGTTAGGTATGTTGTCGATAATGCTGTTAATTAAATATTCCATAATAAAATTACCCACTAGTTACTAATGGAGCGTACTTTACTTTCCCATGACTTGCACAAATGCATATGGAAGTCCAATTATTAGTTAGTTGAATAAGTAACATTTAATCAAAACAATTAAATTTGTCTATAGGAGACTTTGAAATAGGTTCTACCTATAAGACAAATGACACAGCAGAGAAATACTGGCTTTATTGACACTTCAGCTCAATTTAATACTTCTATCTGTAATATGCGTATCTACGTTCTGTAATAAAATTAAAAAATTATTGTGAGTAAAGCTGTCCTGTTTTCTATAACATTGTGTCGTCTCCGATCGATTAATATAGTTGTAAGTAAACAATTAAGGAGATACATATCAATAATTCATCTCAACTTTTGGAAATGAATTGTCCCCTATAGTAAACATAAACAGTAACTATTCATCACCTCGTTGAAGCAAGTAGAAATGCATATGTACTTACTACTTCGTAATAAATTAGCTCATAATATTATTTTATTTGCCCTATTTGCCTGCAAACATCTCTTTGTAAAGGATCTTCATAAGTAATTAAGATATATGATGCATCCTGACTACATGTCGTTGTCGTTTATAAACAAACTAATAAAAAGTGTAAGGTCAGCAGTATTCCTTCCTCTGCACATGTAAACTACGATTTAAATTATTATGGCTACTTTAATAGAATTTAATGGGCTTGAATTGCACTGTACAACTTTGAAAAAACTACAGCTGGATTCCACTATCAATGAGGCAATGAAGAACACATTTTTGCGTTGTAGTTGTACTAGGTTGTACTTTTACTTTGACCAATTATGTACGAACCAAGAAGGTTCACTGTTAGGTAAATGTTTCCTGTAAAAAAACTTGCGATTAATGCCTAGTCCATGAAATCTACATACTTAATAGATAGTTTGTACTCAGTTATTACAAGTATTTGACGGCTCATTGTAACTAATATCATAAAATCGTATCTCTATCGGTTACCTTATAAAAAGTTGGTAGGCGTTCACAAAATCAGTTTCATTTTGACTACCAATTAATACATATAGTATCACTGAACTCAAAACTAGATATCTTATCTATCTAAAATCATATGAATATTGTATAGCATTATAGCTGGGTCTTAAATGATATTCACTAGATTGTATCATAATATATGCAATTTGGCTATCGATGTATTGATATATTGATAGACACAGAATAAATAGCTCAATCTTATGCATAACTTAACTAGGTTATGTGGCCAGGCCCAGGTATTATACTATTTATACATCACCCTGGATAAGGATGGGCCAGTAAGTATAGTATGCATATAACATTCTTATACACGTGGTACCTTTATTTTTAATAAATTGGTTTTTGCAGACAGATATGGAGACTTATGTATTAGAGTTTATGAGTCAGCATATCGCAATCACAAATAAAAGTCATCTTTTGGTAGCAACGTTCAATACAAGTTACAAAATAGGTAAAATCTAAACTTGTCTGTATTAATAACCGCATTCTATTAGTACTTAATGTGGAAATTATAGAATAAAATATAATTACAATTACAAGGAATCTGTTCTTCGATTCTTTGAGTTTGATAAGAAAATTATAATCTACAAAACTAATCTTCTCGGATACTAATTGAGAGATACTACCCATTCCTGTACGTACTACTACATAAATATATATTTTTAGAATTACATAGTACTAAAGTAACGACTGGTTGATTTGTTACCTTTCTCACAGGCGGTGGCTGCATGTTGGTCTCTTGCAAATGCTGACACAAATGTAAAGTTTAAAGATAGGCTCTAATCTAATTCACTTAGGAGGATCTCTATCAATTACACCTAGTGAACTACTACTTATTAGTACAAAGAGTTGAGAGTGCACTGCAATTACATTCAATTGAATTCAACTAGTGAACAATTGGAGAGACAGTGTACTGTAATTGTAATTGAACTTGCTCTTTACAGCGTACAATGTTAACTGGATTATATTTTTAGATTGTGCACAATAAGTACAAGTACATCACGACAACTCACTAACCGTCACAGACAAATGAATTTATGCACACACATTTCATTGAATTGAAATAGCCATGCCACTTATTGTTATTACTATTAACTGCAGACTGGCAAATGCAGTTAAATTATTTGAAGTCTTACTCGTGTCACGAATTCACACAGCTTAGCTTATATTCTATGCACAATGGCCAATAATATTTATAAGTCCTACTTATTTCCACTTGCACTTAATGTCACTCACAACAAATTACAGTATCTAATAAATTAAGAGTATAGCCGTTACGCATTAATTTATACTTGCAAATTTCTCATACACAATTAATTTCAGTGCCTATTAAATTTGTACTTAAGAATACGATTTGATTTACTAATTATGTATTCATTCTGAATTACGATATTATTTTAATGCCTACATAATAGTTTAGGAAGCTCCAAAAGAGAATGCGAATGTAATGTAGGTATCTGTACTGTACAGTGACTGTAAGTATGTAGATTTTTATGTTTATGAAAATGGGTAGTTAAGGTTAAGACTGCTGTGAAGAAAAGAGGAAAACTGAATTAAATGCTGGCTGCACTAGGGCTTAAATACTATAATATAGAGATAAGATTACACGTTGTCGAGTTGTCGGTCGACTTGGAGTTGTAAAAGACTGATTAGAATTAGTGATACAGAAAATCGTAGGTTATTATTTATGCTATCCGTGGAATAGCAGAATAGCGGAGACAGTAAAGTAGAGAAGAGGGAATGTCTTTGAGGCTTTGAGTATGGTGTAATGTAAAAGCACTCAAAGTAAAAGTGAATGAAAGTCTTTAGAATAAAATTGCTATTAGTAAAGGCTCACTAAGCTTGACGAGACGAAAAGAGAGATGCGAAAAGTGAGCGGATACTGCACAACATAAAGCAACAACACAAAGTATAGTAATTATTTTATTAGCGTCAACTCTTTCCCTTAAATTCACTTGTGAAAAAGAATAAATATTCTTCGAATACAGTAAAAGGCATGCGGTTTTCCCGAGAGTTTGACTTTTCTTATCTAGGCGAGGCAAGGCAACCGAAGGGAAGGGAAGAAGACGAGGAGAGGCAGTGAAATAAATGCAATCTATATAGCTCCCAACTATATCTGCAACTTCAGCCTTGTGTTCGTTCGCCTCGGACTGCTCTATCTTTCTATTCACTATAACATAACATTATATGAATGAAGGAGACGTTGAATTCGAACAGAAAGCGAGGGTGGAAGTGAGGGCGTATCGTCAGGTTTAGGGTAAAATACAAACTACACGGTTACGGTTAATCCCTAATACTTTTTCGCCCTACTACACTTTTTACTTTTACTATCTATATTTTTGCACAAAAATATTTATCGTTCCCTGTATTTAATCTATTTAAAATATTTATTCACACAAAATACACACAGATAAAGCAAACGATGATTTTCCATACACAAAAACACATCAACGTCACGGTAATACTATTTTCGGGTTACAATTAATCAACTATTGTAATTACGTAGGTATGCAATACTGTACACTGTAGAAATGGATGAATATAGTTATAGTATGTACTAATAATATATTCTGCTTAGTAATGGAGTAGAGTAATCCCAATCCCTCTGCTAGTTCTATTTTCTCCGTCAAACCAAAACGGTTACACAGAAAAACGTGGTTCCACTTTAGTGTAAGTATGTTATGTTATGCTATGTTGTATACGGGATTGAACGATTGCTTGCTGATCGTGAGTAGAGTAGTGAAAGCTGACTGGAGCTTTTGGCAACGTTCTGTTCCGAGCAATGTGCGACAACAGAATGAACGGGGAAAGAAAACGAACAGTGAACGACTACTAGACTGGCATTCGAATTTCGAATAGCAGAGAAAGAGAAAAGAGCAGATACATATAAGTAAGTAGCAAGAAGTACCTAAGTACATTCACAACAAAGTTGTTTCTATTCCTATGTACGTAGCATTGCATAAGAGCTACCTAATACTGTACATCCATATTATAGGAAGCTAGCGTGTGCTATCGCTTTGTAATACAATCCTATACCTTCCTATGGAAAAGCTGAGAAAGCAAGTATGAAAGCAGAATAGCAACAGAAATTCTGACTGGAGTGGATAAGTCAAGTCAGGGATTCGGCTTATATTAGTACTATACGCTCCTTTTTCTTTATATGATATATTTATATCATATTGTATCTGTAAGTGCACTCCATAACTCCCTATACATGTGTAGATAGTAGAAGTAGGTACATAGCATAGATTGTGAGTGGAGCTCATTGATTGTGAGTAAGTGATCTGAATAACATAAATCATACTCCACGAATTAAATAGTAAGCATGTATATAGACAAATGGTAGCGATATATTTAAATATAATCAAATTAGCCAGATAAGAAAGATTGAGTGGGCAATTTTTGTTTTAACGAGGAGAACACACCATAAGACCCCCTGGTACAGTAGAGTCTGATACATCAACATGACTCATTTTGTTCTAAGAATATCATAACTTGACTTCATAATGTCCATTTCGACCTACAATGCTTAAAAAGTTAATTGGCCGCAACAACTGAGGGGTATACCCTCAGTTGTTGTTTTTACATACATGTAACATGCATGTAAAAATACTTAGGATCTTAACACAGGTAAGATGGAATTCCATGTTTATTATAATTGCACACTATTTGTAAGCATACGCAATGCTAAACTGGTATGTTTAGTTTTGTCAACTGCTGTCGTCTACATTTTGTCACGTCGCGTCGAGAGTATGATTCATATTACGGAACTCCAGTTTTTAGGAAATAATCTCTGTTTAGTCAAATAGTTGGAAAGGAAATGACTCCCTTGAGTTTATAGTTGAATATCTCAAAGCGACAAAAGATATAATAATTAGGGGACACCCATTCGACTTCTTTTCTGAGTGGGTGGACATTGAACATAATATTAAATTTTATACGAGTGTCAGCGCACCCGGGAAGCATCACCACTTTGCAATGGTAATATTTAAAGAGTGTAGAAATTGATTATCATTTCAGCTGCAATATCTCGAAATGATGTTCTCCTGCTAATTGTAAGTAACATACTTCCGCCAGGTATTAGGACAAGAAAAAATGCAAGTACCACCAATAGACGACATCAATTGACAAAACTGATCCGTTTAGCGTAGCTTATGCTTAAAAAAATAATCTACAATTGCAATGAAAATAATAGAATTCCATCTTACCTGTATTATTAGTATCCTAAGCACTTTTACATTCATGCTACATACCTCATAATTGTTGCGTCCAATTAAATTTTAAGCATTAAGCATGGACATTATGAATTCAAGATATGATATTCTTAGGGTAAAATGACTCTTTCTGATGTATCAGACCTTTATATAACCGGGGGTCTTATGGTGGGTTCTCCTCGTAAGTATAGAACCACAACTAAGAAGCTATATAGAATCATAGAAGGGAGAAATATTTATTAGCAAAGGATAGGACGATTATATTTATCAATTTTTAGCATGAGTGTTTAGGTAGCTCCCTAGTTTCATTTAGCAGGTACTTAATAAGACTAGTGGAAGTAGTGGATAAATAAATATAAATTAGTTTTGATTGAGAATACCGATATGATACAGATGAGTATCAATTCAAGCGAAGCGAGGGGTATTATGTAATGTTATGTAATGTAAGTGATGTGCTGTGGTGATGAGCAGAGGAGGATAAGGGGATCTCCCAAAGGTGAGTAATGCTGAAGGAGGGAATGTGGCCGTGGAAAGGGAGAAAGAGGAAAAGAGTCTCACTAACTCGCTCTTGTCCAGGTGAACTTCCTTTCAGTCTCCAACTGATTTTGGTGGTATGAGCCAGGCGGCTCTCCCATTTTCCATTTCAAACTCAAAGTCCTTTCCTTCTCGAAATCCAAGCTACAAGCAGTACAGCATACTAACACTAACCATGGAATAGCAATGTAGGCAGTAGACAGCTTTCCCTAGCTTCTATCTTGCTTCTCTTCCCTTCCTTGCTTTTGCCCGATTTCGGCATAAGTATTGATCTCGGAAATAAATTTTCGGGGCTGTGAGCACGCATGAGTCGACAAAGAACTTGGTCTGACTGACTACCGTGGGACCACACCAAGACCAAACCGAACCATCTATGTAGCTAAACACAATGCACACTTTCTTTTGCATTTTGTCCCATAGCGTGTGTTACGTACCTTCTATTTTCTATAGATACCAACCAAGCAAGGCAAGGCAAGGCACAAGGCAACCAGTTATTTCTATGCACAAGACATTACAATAGTTGTGAACTTGGGAGCAAGAATAAGGAGAGCAGTCTTCAGTCTAAGTCAAGTCCAGGACAAGGATACTACAAATACATAACAGCTCTTACATATATAGTGATACACTGCACTAACATTTCAATACCTATAAAGACCTTTTATACACTCTAGGCACCTATAGCCTCAATCTAGATCTAGAATGCATTAGCTAGCAATATCAATATCGTAGCATGTAGCAGTCTCGTTTTATTCAGTGAGTTCCCTCTTTCCCTAACAGACCCTAACCAACGTTTACATCTACTATGTATATGTATTCTGCATTCTCGGTCCCGAGTTGCGTTGGCATGCTTTCTTTTCTTGACTTTCCCTTCCCTCATTCACTTAAGTACGTATTCGACTTGTACTCTTAACTGCCTATGTATACAGCTATGCATAGATCTTATAATGTAAGACTACATGGAATGCACAGTATACAGCCAATGAAATGCCATACCAAACCGCTACGCTACAAGACTATCTATTGGGAGAGGCAGGATGCGATGTAACGCTTAAACTTTGAATTTGTATACACACACATACATCCGATTCACATAAACAGAAAATATGCCAAAATTGAGCTAAAGGGCATTTTTCAATAATATGATAGTATGATGGCACCACATTCCATGAACATTTTTCTGGTAGCTACGATTTTGTGACAAGGAAATATATTCCTAGTTCGCCATTAAGAAATTTTTGTATTAAGAAAGTATGTACAGTTCTGTCCATAAATGCATTTCTCTTAGAGAATTTAATTTGATGTTTTCAGGATAAAACCGGAGGCTAGGTTCATTAAATTTAATTAATGAGTCTTGGTCTCAGAAATTAAATTAGAAGCATGCAGATTCCATTCTCCGCTGCGCGAATACACTAAAAGTTAAAAAATTGCAATCCAAACTTAGAAATAATATTAGTCTTTGCACACAGAAACCGTCTTTTGAAACTAGACGAAAGCAAATTGCATCTTTTGTACTAACTTCCCCTTCCAGCTTATCAATTCAAAGTAAACTGAAGTAAAGTGGAGAACGTGACTTGTTATAGAAAACAGTCTGCAGAAAAATGCAAATGCAAATAAGCCCACACGTTTAGTGTATACTTTTCTGATAAAACAAATTGAGAACAACCTATGATTTTGTAATAGGCCGTAGACCAAATATGTAATTATGTAGACAATGTTAGTTTAAAATATTAATGGATGGTATTCGAAAAATTGCTTTTAATACAGTGATCAGATAATTATCACAACGTGGCCTTATAAATGAATTATAGCAATTTTCTATGTTGTTAAACAGAAAGAGTGTTTAGAAAATGGTTGAACATAAATGTAGATACCCAAGTTAATATAAAGAAGCAAACCATCACAATATTATATATTTATTTTACAGCGAATTAGTTCCGAAAATTAAGAATGGCAAATTTTCACATGCGTTTTATATATGGAAGAATTGAACTGCAAACCGAGTGTATATGGATTTTTGTTGCTTAGTCATATGGTAACCCACCTAGTAAATATATACAACTTATAGCAAATAGCATTACGTAATAGCAAGTAGTACCTAAACTAAACACATATATTGTATATTGCATATTGAAGGGGAGTAACTGGAGTAAAGTTACAGCGTTTTCTGTCTTGTTTGGTTTCATTTATTTGGCAGTAGGGATGGTCGTTAAGGAAGGCCGTTCCCTGTTCTGCTCTCGTACTTACTACAATGTATCTGACTTTCCCATAGCATACGGATATCTTGATTCTGTATATAACGGACTACAGACTAGAGTGCATGGAGCCACAACTCTTCCAAACATTGCTTACCCATTTATGTACTGGTAGTAAAAGAATGCAATCTGTGGCAACCACTCTGCCCTAAGCTAGTGAAATGAAACTATAGATCCAGGTTTCCAGTTCTGCAAAGCTAAAGAAGTTCATGTTTTTTCCTTGTCCTGCATTCGACGTGTTCCAGGCGCTGTCGTCACTCTGCAACTCTGCACTGCACAATTCGGTCGTAGAGCCCAACCCGATGGGAAAATAAGGAAGTAATTTCCACTAATGATTCCTAATGTAACTGCCACACCACAATGAGATTAATCCAGTACGACAGAGCAAAGATCCTTACTTAAAATTAACTAACTACTACATAGGGCACAAGTTCATTTCAGTATTACCTATTTATTATAGATTACTAATATAATGCACCAAACGCAACCTTGGCTGCTTGATTAAGTAATAATTGATGCATTAATTTATTTGGCTACTTATTTACATGTAATAAAAACTGGATAATCCAATTTTAGCCAGAATCCCTAATTTTTCTTGGGCAAAGTCATTCTAATCAGACGATCGCGATATAAAAAAGAGCATAATGTTGATTGTCGACGTAAAGTATAATTTTAGAAACGCGGTACATTACCGATGAATGAATACTAAACATCAGTGTAAGTGTAAGTGTAGTTAAAGTGTAGTGCTAACCTACGTAAGCGGGGCACACGCCGTGCCAATGTAGCTTTACTGTACTCAGACTCTGAATTTCCGAATGTATTTACTGAGAAAATACAGTAAGGTTGCTACTGTGGCTGTGGCTGTCTGGTCGTGCAATGTCATTCATTGTTAGTGCAAACAGAACAGTCAGGCAAGAATTATTTATAGAATAACTTATGATATGTTATGTTAAGGTAGTGCAGGCAATGCAGTGCATGCAAGTTTAAGTGCAAGTAAAAGGGAATCCAATAAGTAGGTAGGAACACCTAGTTCTTTCTTTATCCTTCCACTTTAGCAGAATAGTATACTATAATGCTAATACATACTGATACGTGCACTTTATGTATACAGAATGTAGCAACAACGGTAAAAATATTAAGTGGACTGGAATTATGCTACGTAAATACATACATAACGTATACATGACATGAGATGAGGATATATGCATGCTTTCTTCACATGATAAGTTTTGTTATCAGTAGTTGCATCTATTCTATTACATATTTAAAAAACAGATGTAAGTTGTAAGCAAGCAGATGAACAGAAACTACAAACATAATATACTTAGACTACATACATGTGCGATGTACTGTACATGAATGTGAAGGTAATCCGTCCGTCATCATGAGATATTCAACGGGAAAGAAAATAAATCAAGGTTAGCGGATGAAGTGCAAAAAATAAGGAAAATATTGTATAGACACTACGGGAAGATAAAACAGCCAAGGCAGCGAATTGTGACAGATTGAGATTTCGAAAGTGAAAGAAAATGTGACGTTTGTTCTCCGCTCATTTCTTATTACGGAAAAATGAAATATTTTGGGTATATATAAAGCTGTCATAGCCATTTTGTGCAACAAAGAAAATACCTATAGACACTAGGGAAAGACAAAACACCTACTTATGTACACAAGAAGAACTAAGAAGATTTCACGTTCAGTGTATCAAATAGCACCCACCAAACCAGCCATACCATAAGTGTCATAATATAAAATGGCTCATGTTCTTCTTCTTCTACTTTCTACCTACCTAAGATATATTACTCTGTAACTTGGATACGGCAAACAAGATCATTTATTATGTTTCTGCCTGGCTTACACCATACAACATAATAAACGCTTGCTTAACAAAGATGTTGGCATCCGAACTTCTAGTAGATTACTCTCTTGTCCTCCTTAATATGTAGCGCCTTCCAATTAAAAAGCCTTTTGTGTCAGTTTTCGCAGCCCACCACCTTACCTGTTCTAACTGTTTTACTTCTGCAAGTTCGCTAAACTCTAGCTCAAAATCATGGCTTTCTAATTTATTGCTATTATTATGTATAGTTTAGTATCCTACGCAACTTAGCTTCTCTAATTATGAATTAGACATCTAAGCTGCCTGTCACACTTGAGTATTTAATGAAATGAGAACGATTATTTATTTCATTAATCTGCTAAAGTTACTTAAAAGTAAGAAATAATATATGACTATCACTATCGCTATATCTTTGAACAAATATAATTTTCCTACTAACACAAGATCCAAGTGGCCAACTTTGGAGTAATTGCCTCGATCAACTAATTATGTTACAGTTGTTTAAATGGCTGAATTAATATCCCCGCTCATTCAACTTTAATTGCATAAACATCACGGAGTGTGAAGCGTTTGTTAGCAGTTAACAAGGAAAACGACGAAAAAAGAAATAGCAAAATCATTAGCGATATGGTTAAATGGAATGGGAATAGACATCGTCCTTTTTGATTCCATATTACATAATATACTGACAGCTGACCATTGTATGCAGATGTTGATGTTACGCAGAACTATAGCAAACTTGTTGATAATTACCAAACCTTACCTAAACTTTATGTACACTCTACAAGTTCTATAACCCTAAACAACTGTTGATAATTAATGAACTAGAGGGAAAAGGAGAGATAGATCATCATTCATACGATTTTTCATAGTAAAGTTTCCTTGCAACACATGCTGACCCATCTTTTAGAACTATACTGATTTTATATAAGGTATAGGTATACATTTTCCAAATATTTTGAAGAATAATTACATTCCTTCCTTTAGTAAAATATAAATTAATGTCCTACCAGATAAATCTTAAAATATTTCAACCAACTGAATGAAACCATTTATTTTAAGGAAGGTGTGTTCCTAAACGAGGTTAGTTAGCCTGACAAGATGTTTGCTTCGGCGGTTTAATAAAATTTTCACCCTCACTTAATCAAAAATCGCAAAGATAAGAAACATATACTTGACCTATAATTCTAATAACATTATAGGAATCCAATCCAAAATTATGATGACAAAATCGGTCATGCAATCAAATGCTTGCTGATACACAATTCCTAAGGGATTTTGCAGACATAAATACCAACGTGGAAAATAACACGTTGAGTAATTGGATCACATACTTAATACTTACTACATTGCCATCAATTTAGTTTTAACCAACCAAAGTAATCTCCTCTTCATTATATGGTATATTAGAGATACCATAAGTACATAGAGTATCAGTATCATAATATTAATATGATTTATGGTAAGTTAAACCGATTAGACTCAAGTATACTCCTAACGCTTATTAGGTAATTCTTAGTGCACACACAATCTGATGAACTCCAACTCTAACTTCCGACTCCGAGCCAGGAGCGACTCAAGTGCTCTTACAAATAACCTCGGGGTATACCGGAATCAGAAATAAGTATGTAGGGACCTAAATACGTGGAAAAGATGTCTTTCCTGCAACTGGAACTAGGGAGAATGTGAAACTAAGTTAAGTCTAGAGTTCATTCCAGTGGCATTTATGGTGCATTTATAGACAATGAACAAACATAGAAAGCTCTGCAAAGTTTCTTTCGAATAGAGAAAACTCTTATCGCTCTTTGGCAAAAGTTTTTTAAACTTCCGGGTTATTTTTGGTCAACGGCATTTCATTGCGAGGGGAACAGCTGCTATTTGTACGGATATGATTCTTAAATAAAAGATATACCTAAGTAGGAAATGGAACTGGAACTGAGAGGTCAGCAACAATTATTATTAATAATTGAATGCGATGGCACACACACAGTTAGAATTTAAACGAGCTCATACTAACTACATAATACATGATGAAATGGCAATGATTGTTTGTGTACTGTAACACTATTTATACTTTAATATTGTATAGTTATAGTAGGTAACGCTAAGAAGCTAGAGTTAAATGTATCACAGCTTTTTCTACTTCAAAGGAAAATCAGGGACCTTTCCCTTATTCTTAGTGCGTGTATTGGTTTATTCTAGTATTTATATATACTGTTTACTGATCACGTTCTTTAGAAAATCCTAGTTCAAGTTCAGCTTAGTAAACAAATTCGCAAATCTTTCAGTCAAACAGGATTGAATGAAAGCTAACCTCAAAGCAAAAGAGGATTTGGCTTAACTTACAATACAGGCAACTACAAATACATATTATATTTCTTTCTATGTTCCTATATTCGCATGACTTTGAATTTGTGGTCACAGAGAACGTTCAACATGTTAGTTTTTGTCTAACCATCCCGAAGGATAGTTCGATCATGTCAAGTTCCCTAACAGGATTTAGAGACTAGTGACTACATAAACTGTGTCCACATAGTCCATTGCCTCCCGTCATGTCACCATCACACTTCTAACACCAAAACCAACCACGCAGACATGACAGCATTCAATTTACCAGAACAAACAAATGCTTTCAGATGGATTACTTATTTTTACCATCTGTCCTCTCGGTTTGGCTTCTGGGCAAGAAATTCCTAATAAAATACCATCCAAATCTCCCTGTTAAGTAGATAGAATGCCCATAAAACAGCCTTTGTCAAGCCAATAAAACTGTAACTACTATTTTGTAAGTGCCTACAGTTACATATTCATTGTTGTTATTAAAGTGTCATTGTTTTACAGATTTGTTTATAATAACTAGAAAGAAGCAAGCCATTTATACTGCATAGGATACACTTGCCCTTTCTTTCTACTTTATTACACAATTTAGTATTAGATTACATAACACCATAGCGTTCCGATTCCGATTGTGAGTATTTTGTAGCAAGTATTCCATTATTGCATTTTCCTATCTTGATACATCAAAGAGATTTACACAATAAACAGAAATGCAATAAGGATAGTAATACTCCGCTATTGTGTTGTACCGCATTGAATTGCATTGCATTGTATTCATACTCGGATTCCGAATCTTCTATATAAAAATGTGGAGAACATAACGTAAGAGGGTACTTGTAAAAAATAAATCATATTTATATAATGGAGAGCATTTTTTTATAGTGTAGGTATGTGTATGTTATAAATATTAGTACACAATATTATACAGCCATTACAGCCACATATGTATGTGTATCTACTGTACTGTACAAGCAAACATGTTCCATGCATTCCCAGAGCAAATTCCATAAACGTGTGTACGCCTTTCGTTAAAAATTCCAGCTCATGAAATGAAATCAGATTTCATTTTACGGATATTCGAGATTTGACTGGCTTGGCTTGGCTTGCTGGTGGTGGTTTGCTTTTTGCTACATTATTGCCACATACACAGAGGATACGGCATGAATGAAGGATTTGATTGCATTGTATTGTATTCTATATGTATGTAGCATTCGACATGGTTTGCTTGCGTGTTCTACTCGTTCAGGCATCAGGTGTAATATTTCCAACAAAAGAAAAGCATACGTACATACATATACTTACATACATACATAGTTCCAGTGTTCCAGTATACATGCTACATAAATATGTTATGTCCTCCTATTCCCAAGAGTATTTAGCGAATGGAATGACGACAGACTCGGATTTCATGAATGTGCTTTATACGGCAGGAGAGATGCGTGTACTTTTGCGACTAAATGGCGATTGTGTTTGTGTACCATAAGCAATGCAATGCAGTCATTCAATAATTGATTGTATATTTTCATTTCTTCCGGGTAGTAAATGCCAAAAAACACAAGCAAACAACTTACGCCACTTTGTCAACGCTTCTCCTCACTAAACTTACTAATTTCTGCATACCTACCTCTATGCAAATGCAACATATAGGTACATATGAAACAATTGCCAGTTACGGTCGTAAAATCTAAGATTTCCGAGAAAATTATACACTCACACCTACACTGGGATGGGAATGTAAAATGCCATTGCCTTACATGATAGAGACAATACACTCTTGATTGAGAAAGTAAAGCCACGTCAATGCAAAATGGCATGTCTTGGTGAAAAATAAGGGCAACAGAAGAAATGCCTGTTTGAACTAAATCTTTCAAGATATCTATAGCTGAATTCTGATTTCCATATTAGCAGTATGGTAAAAACCAACAGAAAAATACATCTTAAATTTACCATTGCTATTTGTTGATTGTGAGTTAACATTTAATGTTTAATTCGCATTAATTCATCATTTATTTAAACCCGGGACACGCTAATAAGGCTAACATCAATTTCCGTCTGGATCTGGATAAAAAGAGAACCTAATATACAGGTGTGTGATTAAACCATAAAATATACGTACTAGATCTTTACATTCATTACGTTCCATTCCATTTTCCATTCTACGTAGTTAGTATTTCAAAAATACAGCTGATATAAAACCATACCTTAAATGAGCGACGAAATGACAATTTTTTAGCAATTCCTTTGCCTCCCGGTGTCGATGGATTTCCTGAAGCGGACAAAGGGCGTTCCACCTCTCCGTCTTCCAGATCTGAATCCATCTCAAGGATTTAAATTCCAAGTAAGAATAGATTTCTTTAACTTCCAACAGTTTCTTTATCTACTTTACTAATCTGTCGTTGTTAGTTTCGATTTTCACTATTCACCATTCACTGGGGCTGTGGCACTTAGCACAATAATTCACAAACAATAAATCCGCAGATTGCGGTAGGTTTCACTCCACTCCAATTCCAATTCCAATAGAGAATAGAAAACTCATAGGATTCGACGGGTATAAAATCTTACGATGAACCTACAAGAAGAGTTAAATTTTTCTTACTACCTACAACCTACACACAAACCACAAACGGCAACGGTCCTTTTGCTTTTTTCGCTGACAAGACACAAGACAACTGACAAGAACAAGCTTCGGTGGCAGCGACTGAATAACTGACTGGAATATCTTTGCATGGAATGCACTGGCACTGTTTAGATTCAGCTCTTGTTCATTCAGTCACTAGTTTTTCGTCACTAAAATGCTTGTTTGCCTGCCTGCACCCTTTTTGGCTTCTTGTCAAGCGAAACTTGAATAGAGAGCAGAAAATCGGAAGAAGAGAACGCACAGCACGGTACCTAAGTAAAAGCACTACTAAAACTAAATAGATCCGTCAGCTCACGATACTCACGAACACGATCAGTTCAATTCAGTTCTCTGTGTATTATGTGTACAGTGTATGTATACTGTGGATTTTGTAGACTGCTTCCTTTCCTTCTTGGTCGCGCATTACCAGCAAAGCAAAGGCTACAAATTTTCTCCCTTTCTTCCCCATACCAACACAAAGATATTGATTTGGCGGCAAATGTTACCTATACTAACGTCTATTCTTGTATATTATAATATGGAAAACAATTAATTTTGTTTCTATTGCATGAATTAAGTGTGCGTTTGCGCATTTCTCAAATTATCCAAAAGGAAGGGTACCTCGACCTCTTATATTTCAGTCTCAGTCTCATGTTGCGTTAGTCTCATCTCATCTATCTATATAATTAGGTAGCCCGTAAAAGTAATCGCTGTATTTAGATCCCGCTGTGATAGTGTAATAGCAGTGCTTATTGTAAACCATTCAAAATGGAGGTTAGAGATAGTTAGGGACAGTGGTCTGCTATTTCATCCAATAAAATCATGAAGGGCTCAATACTCAATATATTTGTTAGTGCTCTGCTTGAAGCCTCGAAGCTCAAGATATCTGTCTGTGGCAGTGGTAACACAATTATGCTAATCGTGGTCTCCAGAGAGGTGTGCTTGTGCATGTAAATACAGTGTGCTGTGAATTGAACATGTATGTGCAATGTGTATTTTCAGGGGTTTTTGCCAAATATTTTTATAGGTCTTATTGGCTTTTCAACATTAAGTTTCATTGGTTTTGTAGCGTTATTCGAGAATGGTGTATTTAGTATTTGTCAAGAGTTATTCTCTCATCGTGGTCTAAAGTATTGACATAATAAAATTTACCGCATTTACCCAATGGAAATTTTTGGTCACTGCTCTAGATATATAGTACTTACAGTTGTGTCTCAATGACGACAGCTTCACTCAATGGCGCACAATGTGTGCTACATTGGTGTGCGCATGACAAAAGTGTGAAGTTGTTCGCTTTCTTGCACTGCGCATGACTAAAATGATCTGTGTTGCAACTCCTCTAAGCAAACTCTTATTTCTGACGCTTTACTGGGTGTCTCATTAGTAGAGGTGCACTTAAAAGTTTACATTTGTTTATGCAGAAAACTGTTTAAGGTACAGAAATTCAGATCTGTAAAAAATGAATGGCAAAAAAACGTTATCTCGTATTCATGACGCAACAGTATATTATCTAGTGGGGGGAGACTGTGACTGTGTACTGTAGTCTTTGGAATTGCGTTGCCAGGCCACCAACCACTACTATGCTACCACTACTGCTGCACAAAAGAAAGTACCGACTCCCACGTACTATTCCAAATAGAGAGCAGAGTCTGCACTTCTGCACTACGAGACTCGAGTCGAGACTGCCTGAAACTACATAGAAGAAGTAACAACACTGCTTTCCCTCACACTCTCTCTCGCAGTCCACGAAGAGGAAGTGAATTGTCAGTCAGGTCGATAACTACAATTTTAAGGCGATCAATTCGCAAAGAAATCTCTACGGAATGTTGTAGTAGTACAGTAGTACCTAGTTGTAGTAGTAGTAAAAGTAAAGTAAGTAGTAGTGTAGTAAATTACTACTACTTACTACACTGTAGCAACAGTCTATAACAGTAAAAGTACGCAAAACCAGCAGATATACTTATTCCTATTGCATTGTAATATTCTAATGTGTATTGGCAGGGAAGACGTAATACGATTACCATGATCCACTTCCCATTTCACAGTTTTGTATTTTGTACTATATTATTCCTATTGTGACTTTGAGAAATTGTTATGATTTTACTTTTACTTTGTCTCCTTCTGTATGTATACAGATACACACTAAAATAGTAGTAGACGTTAAGTTAGACGTTAGCTATTGTTGAATTGTGGATAGTTACAGCATTGTTAAATGGTTTGAACTTAATCAGGAACAGTTAAATATATGTAGGCACATATTATATATATATATAAATTTTTGCTTGTGTGTTTTTGTCTTTTATCCAATTGATTTTTGGCAATGGTAACATTAATTTATTAATTTGTCACCTGAGGGTTATGTATTTTAGTAGGTATTGTAATATTTTATTAATTTGGAAATCTTAGAAACATTTTTATTAAAATACTTAACTTTCACTTAATTTTACTTAGACCAAACTATAATTTTTTAGCCAATTACACTACAATAGGATTATACGGGGATAGGATGCCCTTACTTTATGACCCTAAAATGTTAGAAAGTAGGAGAAAGCAAAAAATGAGAAAGAGAAGCGGATATGGAGAAGATATTCTGCTACTTCGTGTGTAATCTAGTACCTATATAATATTATGTGTTGTAGTAAATATTTTATTGTCAGTTGAGTTTATTGCGAATAATATTATTATTGTTGCACCTAGTATGAAACGTAATAAGTGACTGCAAAGCTCTGCTATCTTATCGCTTATGCAGGATGGTGAATTGGTGAATGGTTTATTTTGCTTCCTGGCCTAAATGATTTGCTTGTTCACAAGGAAAAAGCTGGAAATGCACTGAACTGACTGTATGCAACATAGTTGACTTGACGCGAGAGTGTCGGCAGAAACACTTTTCTTCCCATTCATGCCAGAATAATAAATAAGATAGGAACGAGTAAGAAAGCAAGAAATGTGAGATGGAGTGACAGGGGTAGTTTGATACCTCTAGTTGTTCAACGTTCCACATTAATTTTACAGATTATTAGGTTATGGACTATAAGCAAGTAGTAGATGTGAGACTGCCGTCGATATTTGTTTTATGATGACGTCAATTCATTTAAATGGGCTGTCTGCTCTTGTGGTGAATGAAATACATAAAAAATGGTTTACTATTTTGGGGCTCATTTACATTGCATCTCTGGAAACAAGATTTCATAAAGCACATAGTAATATGTAGGCGGTAAACATTGTTGTTCGGCGAGTGTAAATTTTATGATTGCCATTTATAGCAGAGATGAAAAAGGAAAATTATTGCTCGAATACTTTATAATTTCATGTACTTACGAATGCCGTACATTTTGGTTTCACTTTACTTTTGCCAGCCTAACACGCAATACGAAACTTTCTTTTTTGTAAATATCATTGTCAATAACACTGACATTCAGATCAAGATCAATCTTAATTCATTTTCATTACTTATGCATTCCACAGCGGAAAGGGGCGTAAGTATACAAGGTAAGCTTTTACTCGTTTCCGAGCCTATGTATAGTAAATAATTTCTTTCAAACTACCATTTATCGCCACTGAATATTATTGTAGTACGTCTCCGTATATCATTACCGTTACAATACACTTCATGAAATAGGGATAGTCTATTCGATCGAATGCTTCTGTATAGTATACAAACCAATTTCTTTTTAAATTATTATCTTTCCACTTTATAAGTTAAAATCGGAACAGACAGAAACAGATATTTATGGGAATTATAAAAGGGCAGATTATAAATAGTTAATATATATTTGTAATTGAATAAATTTGTAGGTTAAAAATATTTTGAACTGGAAAAAAGAAGTACCTACTTCTGAACTGAATTACATATTTATTATTTTCCGAATAGTAGTATGTCCGACTTGCGGTTTGAAATATTTTTCCACCGACCCAAATAAATGGACGGGAAATAGCACGGAAACATCATCTTTCAGTCAATTTTGCGTGCTGCTGCTATGCTGTCAGTAGATTTTAGGAGTTGCTGTGCTGTTAGGAGTCCGTCACGTTAAAATTGATACCATTTCCCGTGTAGATATGTATACCTGGGAGACGGATGAAAGTATGAAAGGGGGAAGAGGCACTTGGAAGTAACGCCAGGCATTCCAGTGAGCTTACCCAGTTCAGGGTGATGCAATATTTACAAACAAGGCAATCTAATGGTATACTTGAAAGGTATAAAAATGGTTTGGAATTCCTACTTCTGTCTGTAGAAGTAGAATTCTGCTGCCTTTTCCTACCGTACCGTCGTGTGCTCATCTGCTATTACATAATATTCTCAAAATCCTTTTCCCCCTTCCTCTGCAACATTATTGAGTTAGAAGAAAAGGAAAAGTCCCCGACAGTCAGCTTTCATTCTGAACTGCAGATTCGAAACAGACGGAGCTGACACTACTAGTTTACTGTCTGCTTTCCTCCTCCAAAAACCGACAGGCCAGACCTGACTAGACTCAATACTCAAACTTTCAAACACTCACACTCACACTGCACTTTCACTACACTTCGTAGTAAGTATCTAATATTATACACGACAACATAACAATAGGGCCGAATTAACACGCACGGGACAACGGGTGGGAAACTGGGCGATGAATGTAGGGGCAACAAAAATTAAGTAAAAATTGTTTAGCTTTGAATTCCTAAAATTTGCACATTTTTGTACAACAATATATGTGATTGTTGTACAACATATTGATGCATTGTATTGATGTATAATGATGTACAACAATATATGTGATTTCCAAATTTTTAGATCTGGTGTATATTTTTGTATTTCTTGAAATTTTAGATAATTTCTTATTTAAAATATTTACAATGGTTTTGCCAAACAGATTTTAGATAATTTAAAAGTTAGTACGGTGAAATTGCTAGCCGAATTTTAGGAGGAGAAATTTCTAAAATTCTAAACGGCCCTGAATAACAGAGAAATACTTCCGCTGTGTTATAAGTATATATACATTGTATGAATGCCGCCGTACTATAATATGAGGATGATGATGCATAGGTTATATGCATTTCCAGCTTTTCCTGTTCCAGTAGACTGTATATATCTGTAGTATAAGGATTTATTGACTTTCTTTCTCCAGTTCTCTTTGCTTTGCTAGATAGAGAGAAAGAGGCGGACACAAGAGAGGACATATACTAGAACTCTAGACTCCTTCCCAATTCATACGCTATAATATAATGGACCCGTGCTCGTAAAATTGTAGGCATTTATTATTGCAGGGTGTAGTCAGTAGTAGAGTCGGAACAAGTTTAGGCAGAATGCGAGTAGGTGCTAAGGATTTCATCTATTTCCTTTACCTTTGCCAACTAAAAATACCTAACTTAACTGACAATGAGATATTACTACGGACATTATTATGAAATGTCCCTATGCTGTACAGTCATAGTCATACTGCTA
>JAQFYC010003247.1:0-21553 GCA_034694165.1 Tomocerus mixtus | reverse complement strand
CGCGCCAAATATGAGGGTTGCGCACATCTCTCGTTCTTTTGCCTACTTAGTCAATATTGTCTATCTAAGCGGTTAACATCCTATTTGAGTGAGCCGTTTTCAAGTATATCTAGAAAGTTTTACTTATATACTCGTCAAGGTAACCTTAATAAAAAATTAATAAAAGTTTACATTTTGTGCGTTTTAAAAATTGTTAGTGTTGTGGGGTAAACTGAGGTAGTGGAGATCTCTTTTAATTATTACATCTCCTTACGTTATTTATAATGCAATTTGCAAAGATTTAAGGATAAACATTTCAACATACACATCCATACACTACAGATATAAATATATAATATATCTGTATAAAGTATAGTGATCTATTGGGCCATTGGATTTATGAAAGTATAGTAATCAGAAAATGGAAATTACGATATTTACATGTAATATGCATTTACGCACATTATTTCGCTGATTTTATTTTAATAGAGTAAAGGGTACTTTATACTATACATTTATTTAGTTTAATTTTTATGTGCTACAATACATTTCAGATTACTGAAAAGAAGGGGCGTAAGAAAATTGCGGCGCCAGGTTGCCCAAAGGAGATTATCATCAGTGTTTCAAAATACTTCCGTGTTATGCGTTGTTTACAAAGTCGAGGAAAACATACCATTGTTTTCACAACCCAATAACATAGGGAGATTGTCATATTCACTAGTTTTTCATCCTCTGCAATGACAAAAAATATTAATGCGATGAATTACTCGTTAAATTATATAATATCTTATCGTGACAACGTAAAATACGCATCATTGTAACATTCACCTTTATATCACATTTTCGGTGTTACATTTACTATTATTTTGTTAGTTATATCATTACATTAATTACTATTGAAAGTTTTTGTTATTAACAAAATATATGCAGTGCTGTATGTAACCATGCACTGAATGAGGTATATTGTTCTCGCTGGCCCAGTTTACCTCATAAATACTTATTGTTACTTAGTTAGTTATTAGATGACGGGAAGGAAATACTAAACGTGAACTTGGGTACATAATATTTGATAGTAAAATCTCGGCTAAAAAGTAGATACCTAAATTACTATAACTCATATCTATTCAATTTTATTTTTAGTGTGCATTTAGCACTATACACAGTGCAGTGTTAGCATTAATAGCGTTATTAATTAAACCGAAAATTTTAATTTTCAATGAAATGGAGTTCGAGAATTTTACGAGTGAGAATTATTACATCTTTAACGAAACGGCGATGGAAGTCGATCCAATGGCTAATACCTATTCTACTCTCATTGTTATCTTTAATGGCTTTGGATTATTGTTAATTGCAATTTTTGGAACAGTTGGCAACTTGTTAAGTGTGGTGATACTCTTGCAACTAAAATCCAATAAATCTCAAATGAGCATTCTGCTACTCTTTTTGACAATGTTTGATCTTATTTGGGTATTTTGTTCTATACTACATTATGGACTACCTACATTGCTATATTTTGAAATTGGAGAAAACTATTTAAATTGGGTTAATCCTTTTGTGTCCGTAATATCATACAATATTGGCTATACTGGTAGGTCACTAATTATGAGCTATAACATTTCTCCTAACTTTATTTAGCTCGCTCCTCTTTAGTTTATTAAATCAGTATTTTGCATATAAATATATTTACTTTAAATTCATTTTAGCACAAACTGGGTCCGTTTATTTTACAATACTTATCACGATCGAAAGGTAAATTAAAATTAAGTAGATATTTAATGATAAAATATTATCATTAAAATGTATTATTTTTGTCACTTGATTTTGCAGATATATTGCCGTATGTCATCCATTAACGCTGAAATACATTTGCACACCAAAGCGAGTGAAATTATTGGCAGTATTTACTGCATTACTTACAATTTTGCTCAAATTACCCTTATTTTTTGAAAGAAAAATAACCTACAGCGAGGATTCGTACACTGTTGAGTATACGGAGTTCGGATTGTATACAGTGTACACAATATATATTATTACGTTATATGTGACGTTCACATTCGTTGTGCCATTTGTAATTCTTCTTGTTCTCAATATTGTCATCTGCAGATCGGTAAGATAAAAGTTACAGTTTTTATCTTAGGAGAATATTTTCAAATATTATTTGTATTTCCAGATGAGAATTGCTAATGCAGCACGGATATCAATGACATCAAGCGAACAGGAATCATATTCTCTGACAAATATACAATTTTCGATCGTCATAACGTTTCTATTGTGCAACTGTGTAGGGTATCCCCTTTTTTATCTTGGTCTTTGGCTCCAATACTCATGGTCTATTTATCTTGGTCCCATTATTATTTTTTTATTTGTGTTAAATTCGTCAGTTAACTTCATTTACTATTTTGCATTTGGAAAAAAATTTCGTAGAGAATTACTAAAACTATTTCAGTGCAATTTCAACAAATCTCGGTGGTTGGGAAGAGCAAGTGAACAATCTAATAGCAGTGCAATGAGTACATGTACCTCAGAATGCAATGCGTATGTATAAACATTTTCTTAATAGGGTATACATGTTGCAGGTTAATAAAGAAGAATATTTCAGATATTGCGCGTAATGCCAAGAAAACAATCAATAATCGTAATTGCCCCAAAATTTTCGTTTTCGGACCAAAAATATAAAATAACTATTCAATATTAAATTTACCAGTCTAAATAAGCAGTTTACAAGGAAATCTAAAAAGTATCAGCCATTAAAAATGGTGACTACGAAAATTAATTAACAATTTCCTAAAGTTTGAATCTATTCGAAAAAGTTTGAATTTATTGATTGTGTGACTTCCTTACATATAATAGACGATACATGACAGACATACAGACAACTGATGATTATAATATAGTATAGGTGAACGGACAGACAGACAGAGTCTAGTCTTCCCATAGAGAGGTTCCCTCTCAATAATTGGAAATTTTTCCAAAATATTGACGTTGTAATGTCTAAAGACAAATGAAAGGAATATTTTATTGAAAACGGTTTATAGCTAAAATCGGTCATTAGATTCGTATAATAGCAGGTACGTGTGTATAATTATGGTTTCGTAAAGATATTTGGACGTTTTCACTCCGTCTCCAAAACTAAATATATTTAACTATATGCCAAACAGTAACAGTACATTACATTCTTGCATAAACGACAGACAACGCTTCCTCTGCCAGCTATAACATTGTCACCATAATCTATTTGGTATGATAATTGTCAAATCTTGAAACTTTTGGCAATAATTCTAACATTACTAATTATAGCTAAAATACGTACCATTTAATAACAAGGTAAAATAATTGTTGGCTGCTTACATCAGTTAATAAGACACAACTTTGATTATAATTCCGTGTAATTAATTATACGGCAGGGGTCTAATTTGAATTATTGTTTATTTTAAATAATTCAGTCTTGCCAAGCATAGGTTTTCACATAATCGATTACCTTTCCCATATCATTTTAATGGAGAGAATAATTTAAGAAGATTACACGAATGTTAACTCACAAAAGTGCTTTTGTCCTACTCGGCTTTCTGATAGTCACGTAATAACAGAATACATTATAAGAGAATGAAATTGAAATGCACTCAATATTACATTTTAATAATACTGTTGTTAGCGATACGTGATTAAGTCTTTAAGATAATAATGGTATTCAGCAGCTTTGTGCATTGTGTGGGCGTGGGAATTTATTTATGTAAGGTCACGCTGGGCACATCATTTTCATAGTGAACAAAGTATATTACCATATCGAAATAATACATAGTGTAATTGTGTAATCCATATTGCGTCCATGGGGAATCCCAGATGGAAACAGCAAATTTGACTCACATCAACACGATTAAACATCTTGCGCATTATTACGTTTTTCCCACGGTATGCAAGTTCATGTTTGCTTAAACATGTTTTATGCAAACCCATTTTTCATGCATTGTCTATCAAGTAAATTGAAAATAATGAATATAATATAAGACTAAAAATAATTTTAGCAAGAATATTATTTTAATATTGAACTTACAGTATTTATTTTTATACAAAAATATTAATTGATTTTAAGCCTTTATAAGTAAGTTGAAAATGACAACAATAAATGACAAAGATTAGCAGTTGAAATAGTTTTTGTGTTCTTGTTTTCAGTGAAATATTTTACTTGAATATTTATCCCACGATCATGTCTATTGCTTAGGCACCTGACATGATACATAGTTACATAGTTTTTAGAAAGTGTTGTTGGGGATTTAAGTTAGTGAAGTGGAAAGATGTATGACGATGAATATATTATATTAATACTTACAATTGTTACCATGCTGCCACGCCAGCAACGAAAATTTTGTCGAGTCTTGTAATTAGTTTACTTTGTGAGTTTTATAGTAGAAGATCTCTTGACAGTGACACACAAAACAAAATTGTAAACCGTTTAACATTTTTCTTTCAACAATGAAACTGTTATATTATTCTTTCATTTTGTTTTAATTACATTTCCAATAAATTAAGTTTCTATTTGATCTATTTAATTAAACGTTGTTTAAATGAATTCTTCGCAAAACACTGTTTTTGTTCCTCCTTTGCAAATTATGGAGGCAACTATTCTTCCGTTGAATACGGAAGGCGTGATATTCTCGGCATTTAAATTCTTGGCAAGGATTCCCGAAATATATTTATTATTTTCTGCGGTATGGTTCACAACGAGTTACCTCAATAAATTCCCTGTTCTTAAAAAGATATCCGAAGTTTGTATTTGCAATTTAACACTTTTCCTTCTTTCCCCTGCGATTATTATTTTAGTTTCTTTGGTATTTCTTGTGCGACACGCGTTGACAGTCTACTTTGAACTTTTTAAAACTGGAAATAAGTACAAACTGATGAATCCAGCTGACGCAGCCTGGGGATTTGAAGAACAAGGGCACGCAAGCGCAATAGTTGGTATATACATTTTGGAAGGGCGTTGCGATCTTAAAAAACTACAGAAACGTTTTCTGGACAAGTTTGTTAATTTTGAATTAAACGGAGAAAAAATCTACGAACGATTAAAATATAAGAAAGTTAAAAAATTGGGGTTCTATTGCTGGGAAGATTGTGGCGCCCATTTTGAAATTGGGAACCATGTTAAATATTTGGAAAAAGATTGCGACCCAACAACTGTTTCTTATACTGAAGATAAAGTTCTGGAGATTTGCGGCCAACTGTATAACGAAGTTCTTCCTGGAGTAATTCCGAATTGGGAAATTAACGCTTTACCAAATTTTATTTATAAGGAAGCAGAAAAAAATGGAAAACCACACTACGCACTTCTTTTTCGCGTTCACCATTGCTTAATGGATGGGATTTCGGGGGGATTAGCAGTTCAGAATGCCTATACGGATTACCACGTTACCCCAACTGTCGATCCTCTAAAAGATCCAAACATTCCCCCTTACATGAAATTATTCGGGTATGTTAATTCCATTGTTCTGGGACCTCACTCATTTCTTAAATCTTTGTGGCTAGACGAAAGAAACTGTTTTCATAGCGGCAGGAAACTCACAGGAGGGAAAACAATGGGCTGGTCCTCACCAGTTGATCTAGAATTGCTCAAAAGATTAAAATCCGCAACAAAAACAACGACAACTGCAATTCTCATCTCTGCACTTGGCAGCTCCTTGAGAAAATTGGCAATCGAGAAAAAACTGAAAGTTCCCACAAAAGTTCACGCGCTTTTGCCTGTAGGGATAATACCTTATCCTAATATGAAGCCTCAAAACAGGTTCTCAGGCGTTTTGATCCCTTTGCAGATTGGATTAACTGAGGCTAAAGATCGCCTCACTGCGGCACACAGATCAACGAAAAGCTTAACAACGTCTCCAGATATTTTAATGAATTACTGGATAATGAAACTAAGTGGATTTTTCCCATCTCTCTTTGGATTCAGCAACTTTGTAGGAGATCAGAAACATTCAACTTTTCTTTTATCAAATGTCCCGGGGCCTACACAAATGATGAGCCTCTGTGGGGATCTGATGACAGATGCCATGGGATGGTCCCCAATTCAACAATCTTTAGGTGGAAACATAAGTGTATTTTTGCAAATCTATTTTCTGAGCAAAATTACATCTTATTCAACTTTCCAATTTTTTGTTAATACAGGAATAGGCATGACGCTATTTAGTTACTGTGGAATTGTCCGGGCCTGCGTCGTCTTCGATGACACAGTGAGCCGAGATAAGGAGGATATGAAAATCTTGACTGATGGGTTTGAACGAGAAATTCTCAAACTGGCACAGCAATATGGATCTGAAAACAAAGACTAATTATTTTTATCCTTGTTCCATAATATATTATCCAACAAAATACAATATTTTGCCAAGAACCCAAGAAAATATATTTTATCAAAAACATTTTTCAATGAAAAAAACGCCATTTTTCATGGTACAGAGATAAAGTGACACTTTTCTAATTCCCCGCTAACTGCTTAATCAAACCGGCAAATTCAATATTTATTTAAAATTTATCGTATTAATGTTTTGACCTAAAAACTGAAATTACCGTTTTTGCCTAGGTATTACCGGCAATGCCTGATTACCCTTTTTCTTGGTAACATATATACCATATATATTGGTTTTACACTGTAATTATGTTCCGTTTCAATTCGGGTAAACCCGAACTTTTCTTAGGCTTTGTAGCTTTGCGAATTATTATGAATTAGAAATTTTATTTATCGCTAATTTATACTCGCGTAAAAATGGCATGTAATTGGCTGCATTCCAAATGATAGAGAATTTAAATGCAAAACGTAGTATGCTAAATTTATCTTTATAAATGAATGATAATTAGATCTTTACTTAACAGCAATACTAGTCAATATCTCTCATTTATTTAACCAATTCCGTTATTTTAAACTTCACTTTTCGTCAGAAACGAATAAAAGGTAACTGATATGAAAATTATTGAATATTTCCATGAAATTGAAAAATCGTGGTCATTTATAAGAGCGCCAGGCTGCCCTTCATATGCATAATATGGGTAACATTGGGTTTGTTAGTTGAGAAAGAACCCTTAATTGCCACCTACTACTAATATAATGTTTGCTCCGTTCGGTTGTCTATTATGTGAACTGTGAACTTGTACCGCGTTAAAGAAACGTAATGCGGTAGACCCAATATCATCTGTTAACAAAATCAAGAGAATGGATATTTTGAAACTGGTTGACTAATTGGGTTAATTTGGTTTAGTTTTTATTGGAGAATACTTGCATTCGCATCAATCATCAGTAAAATTGACAATAGGCAATTGACAAAGGATAGTTAACGTATATGTTGTAGGCATTAAGCAAAATCCAGCATTAACGTTAATGCCTAAGCAATAAGAAAAATTTTCCCAAAATTGCAGTTTTTGGCCATAAATGAGTATTGAACAAAAAATTTCTTAATATTGAATTTATCAGTCTGATAGAGCAATTAACAGAGATTCCAAAAAGTGTCACCTCAACAATGTGTGATTATAAATGCCGATTTTCTAGGCCTTTATATTTGAAAATTTAACTGCCCAAAAAATGGACATTTATAATCACAAATTGTTGAGGTAACACTTTTTGGAATCCCCGTTAATTGCTCTATCAGACTGATAAATTCAATATTAAGAAATTTTTTGCTCAGTACTCATTTATGGACACTCACCCTTGTTATAAATAGTTATTGCCTATCATTGCATATTGTACACAGCTATATACCCCTGCCTGGCATTCTTAGTAAAATGGACTCTTCCGTATTCCCAATTATATTATATGTATTATTTTATATTATAGTTTCTACACCAATAAAACAAAACAGGACATCCATATATACACCATTCAAAAGAGGGAATTCCACTTAATCAATGTTGAAAATTATAAGTCCCGAGCTTCCCCATAGCATTAGTTATTAAAAAATTCTATTGAATGACGCAGTGCGCAGTGGAACCCTACAGCAGCCGTATCTACCTCTGCTAATCAGCACATAATATTATTAGCTAGAAAGACAGAAATCAGCTGTAGTTGTTGGCTAGTCTACAGGACTCTCTTTTGGGTACCTTTCCCAAACTCACTCCGTTCCTTCCTTACACTCCTTTTTCAGGTACTTCATTTATTGGTATGGTAAGGAAACAATGTGCATTGTCTTGACAGTTATATCTCTACTATTAATGCTCACAGACCAATACTAGCCTGAGTGATTTTAAAACTAAAGAATAGATGAAACTAACGGTTTTGAGAGAAATAATTTTGAAATGTTATATCTACAGTTTGGTATAAGAATCTAAAAATCGTCGCCTCGAACATCGAAGCTAACTTAACATGTCTACTGCCAATGACTAAATATGTAGATTTTGAAGACAATTGAGTTTCTTGTTGGCCATTTTTTGAACGATAAAAGAATAAGCAATGCAAAATTGTCTAAACAGAAACGAACAGTTTATGTTTTTCATCATTGAACTAATTTTTTATTTAGTTATTTGTTTACACATCAATTTGTTCCTATTCTATTATTCATCATTTTGATTTATTAATGCATTTTGTTAATTTTCAATTGTAAGAACATCATTTTGCTTGTGCATTGAGAAAAAGGTTAGAAAATTTGTTTTTCCTAATGTATGACAAAACGGAATGCGGGTGATTATGTGGCGCAGCATTAATAATGAGTGTGTTGTGTGATGCACAATTTTATGCGCAAAAGCTTTGCGAATTTCCCAATATGTAAACAGAAAAGAAAACAATAAAAAGAATAGAATAAATAAGAAAAATGGTGCCAATGTTTGAGTTTGTAAAGTTCAAGGGTCTTGGCCCCTGTCCTTCGAGACAATGTTTGCATTTTGTGTAATTGACCATTTTTGAGTATTCGTCCCATTTTCCAAACAATCCTGATTGAGATAATAACATTAGTCTACTGGTGTAAAGAGAGTCGAGAAAAAATGTTAATGCCGATGATTGAATGGAAAACGTCGAATAACTATAATGTGTTTGATCTTTTCCATCCCCGAAATATAATTTTCTCTTTGGATGAATATTCTTCCAATGAGACTCATTGAGAAAACGATGGAGTCTACTTTTTCTATCCAGGAATACTGAATTGTGACATTGTGAAATCCACTTTTGTGGAGTGGTCTCCAGAAAGTTTGGTGGAAATCCTACTTTTTGCATAATTGCCTTCTGCTTTGCTCTTGTATTTTGTGGAATATTTTGGTAAAACCTAGAACCTAAAGGCTCTTTCCAATTTGTGGAATAAAAAACAAAAACACTTCTCTTACATTGCGTTAAAGTAAGGCAAAATTTTAAGGCTGCCAGTTTCGTTTCTCGGGTGCTATTGTCAAAGGAGAGATTCGAATCTTTAGTGTCATAGCGCAAGCAATTGTATTGGTTTCAAAGAAAGGAATGTTCGGGTTATCCATCCATTCTTCATTTAAACTGTCATTTAGTTTTTTGTTGCAGTGGTAGAATTCCATTATTTTTTCTTTTGTCCACTTGGGTAATCCAAAAGGTCGATTTTTTGAGAACACTATTTGGCTCGCCAAAATGAGATCATTTACTTGCTCCAGATCATCAAAAGTTTCAATATTTCTAACAGGTCTCGGTTCCGTCAGATCCCTCACTATTACTCCACTGTAGCAATTTGTAAGAACAATGAATGCGAGAAGAAATGGACCGATTAGCACTTTTAGCCAAGTTTTATTTTTCAAATTAGAGGGAAGATCGAAAGAATTACTAAGAATGAAAGCGTAGAGGAGGAATATAAATGGAAAGCCTTTTACGCCTTTGCAGAACGTAATTCCATGCATAAAGAGGGTGACTCCAAAAACTGCAATCAGAATTGCAATCCAACATGGCCATTGAAACGGTCGAAGGTATCCAGCGAATGAAAGGCTCTCGTCCTTCAGAACAACGCAAGAGACAAAATTGTAGTTGTCAACACCGAGGGAAATTTGAGGATAACGAGCATGAAACACTGCTCCGTTATAGTTTGCAGTAATCATCTCCGAATTGTTTGCCTTACATTTGTCCATGTTACTGTTAGAACCCATAGTTATGTTTGGGAAATCGTGGAGAATAATTGACAATAAGGTAGCTGATTGCAAAAATGATGTTTTTTGAAACGGAGAGAGGAAATAACTTTTTGCAGAATTAGTGTAGCAACTCTTAGCAAATATGTTGTAATACAAGTTGTTGTTAAGAAAAGCACCTTTCCGAAGTATCTTTGTCGCTTTTCGTTTGAATTCTTCTTTTTGCACGCTGTTGTTGACATTTCCTAAATATTGTAATGTGTCTTTAAATCCTTTGTCCTCTTTTAAATTAGAATAGGCGCATTTCCCGCAAATAAAGTACATTCCATCATCATCTTCGGCTAATGACTGCACTAAATACAATTGAGTGTGTCCCCGAAAGTTTATTTTGACATTCTTCAAAAAGTTGTACTTTTCTGAGGGGTCTGCAATAATGCTTTCGTCGATTAGCAAATAAACGGTCGGGAAGTTAATGTAATTTTCCTGTGCAAATAAGTATTTATGTGCTATAGGATGATACACGTTATTTTCAGGGTTAATAAGTGGCAAACTTAAATGTGTAGCCAAAAAGTTTGTCAGGGCTACATCAAGTAGTTTCCTTGAATCAAGTCGCACAGAAATGTGAATGACACAATGGAATCGAGATAGATGGATGGGGGACGGAAATTTCTGCCTCCCCATTTTATAAATATCCAAACAAAGGGAAGTCCTTGTATTTCGTGTACCCCACACATCCCAATCTTCCGCAATTCCAGAACAATTGTCTCCAATTGAAAATTTTTCCTTTAGAAATTCAGTTCTTGTTACCACAAATGGGAATTCAACTTTCGACAACTCCTCCAATTCATCTGAAGTCGTTTTATTGCTGTCTTCGTAAAATATTATATTAATGTAGCAATCCCTCTCAGAGTTAATAATTTTCCTTAACTTTGTAGTTTCTTCCGATGTAGTAAATACAAACCAGAAAATGGCAGCCAACGTGAATAATAAATTAACACTGCAAAGCCTACACATTATTGTAGTGTGTCAATATATATCTAATCTTTTGAACGCTAATGGTTATTTATAAAGCCCAAAATTACACTACAAAATTAAATTATTGGAATTGACAAATGTGCTGGATTAAGAAGGGCAAAAAATTAGATTTTCAAAGTGCCAAAATGAAACCACGGTCGTCTTTTCTAGTACTTGTAGAGATTAAGCTAAATACATGTGTCAGCAAATGGAGATTTTATACAAATGCTTACTTGTGGCTAATAAATACTTTTAATAGGATATTATTATGTTATTGAATTGAGATAATATACCATATGTTCCGAATAAATGCCCAGGGATGGCCCATAAATGTCCAGATTTCATAACATGTAGTTTTATTTTTATTTTTCTTTGGATTGGGCTGTTTACATTTCCAACGGAAAATGGTGCTATTTAATTCGTAAGAATTGAAATTGCTATAACACTAAAGAAACCAATTTTGAAATTTATAGACTCATTATAGAGTGTGAGATCAATAAGCAGTTTCAATTATAACGGATGTTAGTATAACAAAGAACATTTTACGGTATTCTAGCAGAATTCCTGTTTACATAAGACGTACGAGTAATTAAGTAATTATTTATTGGAATCAAATCAATAGCCAGCCACGCCACGAGGTTACTATTGTGTTTCGTGGACACCGTCACAAACATTCGGAATACGTGACTTTGTTATGCCAATGTATAATCGCTTCATATGAAACCAATTAATTTTCAATGCCTTTCATTGTATGTAAAACAGCCTAGTTGTTTTAAATATTTAGAATCTTGAAGTTTAATGACGGACGTAAGAGCAGTATAGATAAATTTATTATTTTGCTTTCTTTATTAATGTAATTTTGATATTTCTTCTTATCGGGGAGAACTGCTTTAGAAAGAAACGTCAGGTATATGCAAGTCTTTGCCATGAAAGGCCGCGAGTTATCTCGTCAAAATACTCGGTGTTCCGCTCCGTTTTGTTTAGCCGTTTCAGCATACATATTTGCACAAGAATGCTATTGAACATTACTTTGTCATGTTACTATGTCATTCCTTACCTTAGCCCTGTTGACATTACATGTTTTTAAGTTTTCATGCTTGTTATTGTCACATTTGTATTCCGAGTAATTACCAACTAATCATGCGTTCGAACAAAATCAACATTAACCAACTCATTAGCACTTGTATGGTTGTAAATTGGTGTAAAGTCAGATCATTACATTTTTAGATTTTATTCTTATGGCTGTTATCGTTAGAAGTAAATGTTGTTAAAGATGCCTGAGCTGCAAAGCAGGAATAAACTGACGCCTTCCACTTATAAGCCCTGTGCTCATGATTTAAAACAAATAAATAATGCGACATGTACACCGCATAAATTAAATGAAATTTGAGTTGTAGAATATAAATTATTGAGTTAATATTTAAATCAAAATAAAGAGCTTATGCATATGGAACGTAATTGTATTGGAGGAATTTGAGTTTGGATTGGACACAGATAGACTTTGAAAGTGTTGAGTTGGTTTTTAGCTAATTATTTGAGTACAATATAAGTAACGTCACATTTGTATTCATATTAAGAAATGTTTTGAAATGAAAAAAGGAATGTTTTCCCTAGAAAGTTCGTAAATTCTTTATTCATTAGTTTGTAACTTACAACGATGAAACAGAAGTATCTGCAGCTAAAAATTACAAAAATAGCAAAAAACAAGTGAATTGTCAATTATTACCATGTCTGTGCTATTTAAATATTTTTTGAACTCCAACTCATCTAATAGCACTGAGTCTGAGAATATCACTAATGAGAGCAACTTTGTCATCCTTAATGTTATTTTTTCTGGGTTCGGATTACTGATTGTTGCAACTTTTGGAACAATTGGCAACTTGTTGAGTGTCGTGATACTCTTTCGCCTGAGAACCAATAAATCCCCGATGAACATTCTTTTGCTCTGGCTGTCCATTTTTGATCTCATTTGGGTGTTTTGCTCTATCATGCACTACCTAAGTTGTTTGAATATTTTGGAATTGAAGTACAATATTTGATTTGGTATCCTGTGGTGTATTTAATATCGTTCCACATTGCCTATACGGGTAAACACCGATTATATAATGCCATCTTAGCTAACTAGAATTGCTCACGATTTTATTACTATTTTACGTAAATACATTATTCAATTTTATTTCATTTCAGCACAAACCTGCTCCATTTATTTTACAGTGCTCATCACAATCGAAAGGTAAAAAGTAAGCTTAACGTGATAATCCTTAAAACTTGTTTATTTTTGGTAATTTAAATTTCAGATATGTTGCTGTATGTCATCCGTTAAAGTTGAAATACATTTGCACAGCAAAGCGAGTGAAAATAATTGCCGTATTTGCTGCATTATTTTGCATTTTTCTCAAAGTGCCTTTATATTTTGCGAAAAAGATAACCTATAAAAAACATTCAACGACTTACGCAGAAAATACTGAATTCGGGTCAAGCAAAATATTCCAAACATATTACATAATTGTGGCGTTTGTGATTTTCACACTCGTTGTGCCATTTCTAATCCTTTTTGTTCTCAACATTGCCATCTACAGATCGGTAAGATAAAAGTTTCAAACTAAATTACTTTATGAGAATTGGTTTTGAGAAAATTATTTTCCGTTTTCAAGATGAGGATTGCTAATGCGGCACGGACATCAATGACTTCAAATGAAAAAGAATCAAATTCATTCACAATTCTCCAATTTGCAATCGTCATAACATTTTTCTTATGCAACTGTATACCCTACCCGCTTCTTTATCTTGGTTGTTGGCTCCAATTCCCATATGCTCTTTATATTGTTCCTTTTATTGTATTTTTATACGTGTTAAGTTCGTCAATTAATTTCATTTTTTATTTTGCATTTGGGAAAAGGTTTCGCAGGGAGTTTCAAAATATATTTAAAATACACCTGGTGTTTGGAAAATCAAGGACACAATCTAATAGAAGTGCTGCGAGCAATTGCACTGTAGAATCGTCATTTAGAAGCACTTCAGAATTATAAATCTGGTCGTTTGCATGTAATAATCGTTACAGGTACAATTACTTGTAGACGAATGGTATATAACTACTTATATACATATTATAAACATTATACCGTCCATGTGTGTGTGCTAAAGCTGAAACTGCTGTAAGAAGACAAGCGCAATTCTGTTCCTCATAAGTAAGTCATTTATTTGGAGATATTCGCAGTTTATTACCTTTTCATAAATATTCAAGATTGCACTGTACAACAATATACATTGCTGCGCGTTAAAGCGTCAATAAGTCTCAACTTTTATAATTATTTCATATTATGTTTACCATAGGATTTCATAAATATCTGTATTATTTAGTATGCGTTATTGCGAAGTTCTCGTTTAATCTGCATTCAGTATTTTACACTAAGCGACTAAGCGTAGAGCAATAAATGTACATCAATGTATACATAAAAATGTTCTTGAATGTTAAAAAATCAGTTTTAATGTATATATTACCTCTCTTTTTCTAATTAACGTCTTGCCAATATTGAAAATTAAAATATATATTTTGGAGTTGTAGCAATAACTAACATTGTTTTAAATATTTAGAATCTTGAAGTTTAATGACGGAAGTGGGAGCAGTATAGACAGATTTATTTATTTTTTATTTTTGTAATTGGATTGAATTATTAATTTTGATATTTCTCCTTATCGGGGAGAACTACCTTTAAAAGAAATGTCAGATATACGCAAGTCTTTGCCATGTCAGACAGCGGACGCGAGTTATCTCGTCAAAATCCTCGGTGTTCCGCTCCTCTCTCTTTAGCTGTTTTAGCATAAATATTTGCAGAAGATTGTTATGGCACATTGCTTTGTCGTGTTACTACATAACAACACTATGTAGATTTTAACTGCATGTCGTGTATAATGTCCTTACCTTTGCCCCGTTGACACTACCACATGTTTTTAAGTCTTAATACTTGTTAATGTCTTATTTGTATTCCGAATAATTATCAACTAATCATGGATTCTAATAAAGCTAACATTAACCAACTCATTGGCACTTGTATGGTTGTAAGTTGGTGTAAAGTCAAATCATTACATTTTTAGATTTTATTCTAATGGCAGTTATCGTTATAAGTAAATGTAGTTAAAGATGCATGAGCTGCAAAGCAGCAATAAACGGACATGTTCCACTGAAAAGCACTATTATTATGCTCATGTTTCTACACAAAGAAATAATGCGACTGGATAATTTAAATGAAATTTGAATTTTAAGATTATAAATTGTTAAGTTAATATTTTAATGAAAATAAAGGGTGCATGCATACGGAACGTAATTGTATTGGAAGAATTTGACTTTGGATTGGACATGACATACGTAAAGCTTTAGAAGTGCCGAGATGATTTACTAATTACTTTAGTACAATAAAATTAAACTTCACATTTGTATAAGGATTATGAGTAAAAAATTGTTTTCCATTAGAAACTTAGTAAACTCTAAATTCGTTAGTATTTAAATCTTACTTGGATGAAACAAAAAAAACTCTGTAGCTAAAAGTCACGAAATAGCGAAAAACAAAAAAGTGAATTGTCAATTTATTACCATGTCTGGGCTATTTAAATATTTCTTGAACTCCAACTCATCAAATAACACTGAGTTGGAGAATATCATTAATGGGAGCAACTTTGCCATCCTTAATGTTATTTTTTCTGGGTTCGGATTACTGATTGTTGCAACTTTTGGAACAATTGGCAACTTGTTGAGTGTCGTGGTACTCTTTCACCTGGGAACCAATAAATCCCCGATGAACATTCTTTTGCTCTGGCTGTCAATGTTTGATCTTATTTGGGTGCTTTGCTCTATCTTTTGTCAAGGACTACCTAAATTGTTTGGATATTTTGGAATTGGAGGACAATATTTGATTTGGTATCCTGTGGTGTATTTAATATCGTACCACATTGGCTATACGGGTAAACAACGAATATATAATAATATATTTCCTAAGTACAAATGCTCACTATTTTACATTATTATTACATTTTATTTCATTTTAGCACTAACCTGCTCCATTTGTTTTACAGTGCTTATCACAATCGAAAGGTAAGAATGTAAGATAGACGAAATATTCTCTAAAAAACGACTTTATTTTTGGTATTTCATTTTTCAGATATATTGCTGTATGTCATCCGTTAAAGTTGAAATGCATTTGCACAACAAAGCGAGTGAAAATAATCTCCATATTTGCTGCATTATTTTGCTTCTTTCGCAAAGTGCCTTTATATTTTGCGAAAAAGATAACCTCTAAAAAACATTCAACGACTTACGCAGAATATACAGAATTTGGAGCCGGCCGGATATTCCAAATATATTATATAATTGTGGCGTTTGTGATTTTCACACTCGTTGTGCCATTTCTAATCCTTTTTGTCCTCAACATTGCCATCTACAGATCGGTAAGATAAAAGTTTCAAACTTAATTATTTTGTGAGAGTTTTTTGTTTAAAATTGTTTCCCCGATTCTAGATGAGGATTGCTAATGTGGCACGGACATCAATGACTTCAAGCGAAAAAGAATCAAATTCGTTCACAATTCTCCAATTTGCAATCGTCATAACATTTTTCTTTTGTAACTGTGTACCCTACCCGCTTCTTTTTCTGGGATGTTGGCTCCAATTCCCATATGCTCTTTATATTGATCCTTTTATTGCATTTTTATATGTGTTAAGTTCATCGATTAATTTCATTTTTTATTTTGCATTCGGGAAAAAATTTCGTAGGGAGTTTCAAAAAATATTTAAAATACACCTGGTGTTTGGAAAATTAAGGACACAATCTAATAGAAGTGCTGCAAGCAATAGAGGTATTTCGTAAGTCCCCCAATTTTGCTTGTTAACCATAAGCGTATGCACTATCGAATGCATACACTTATGTGTTAACAAGCAAAATTGGGGGACTTATGGAATACCTCTATTGTACTGTAGAATCGAGAAGCACTTCAGAGTTATAAATATGTTCGTTTGCATGTAAAAATCGTTACGGGTACGCTATTACTTGTCAACGAATACATTAGAATGGTACAGAATAGTACTACAAATATACATGAACATACCGTTCATTTGTGTGTTTTAAAAGCTGAAACTGTTGTAGGAAACAAAAACGTATTTCTGTTCCCCTTAAGGTATTACTTTTTTGAAGATTTTCACAGCTTATTACCTTTTAATAAATATTCAAGATAGCACTGCACAACAATATGCATTGCTGATTGCTGCGCTGTTAAAGCGACAATAAATCTCAACTTTTATTATTTCATATTCTGTTTACCATAGGAATGATCGTAAATATTATTCGTTATTGCGAAGTTCTTGTTTAATCTACATTCAATAGTTTTACACTAAGAGTACAGCATTAAACGTACATCAACATATATATATAAATGTTTTTGAATGTTAAAAAATCAGTTTTAATTTACTATTACTTCTCATTTTCCAATTAACACCTTGCCATAATTCAAAATTAAAAAATATATTTTGGCTAGTTTAGTTTTGGTAAAAAAATATAACGGCTACCTAAAATTTCATATAGAACAATCCCCAGCAAAAATTACTTGAGTAAAACAAGTACATTATGGCATGAAATTACTGGAAATCTCCTATTTTAGCATAAGGGGAAAGTTAAGTTCAAGATACACATTAGGAAGTAGACTTTTAAAACCAATATTTAGAAAGCAATGGTAAATATTAGTACAAATAAGACATCATTTTCTAATATCCGAATACATATCTAAAAGCATAAATGAAAATTACTTATTTATTTCCTCTTGGGCCGGGAATTGTATTTGCGCTTATAAAAATGGTAAAAATTATGTCAATATTAACCATTATGACATCTAATATCTTTATTATAACAAGGATTATGTAACGTTAAAATATCCTGTCAAATATTGCTTTGGTAGGGATTTATCGAGACTACCTGTGTGCTACTACCTGGCATTGATAATTATGGACGTCACTTGCATGCAATATTTTATCCGTCATATATACCCATGATTATCACAGTAGTTATGTATATATTAGGTCCATTACTACATATACTAGCCAGGAAAAGTTGCATGAAATAGTAGCACTGTTAAGATATTCTGCTCTCCACGGCTGCTATCACAATTGTTTTAAATCAACCATATAACAATTTTGTTACACAACTCGAAATAATTATAGTCTAAATTAGAAATACTAAAAATGTTACATAAATTCGAAAAAAGTTATCTTTATTACATAATCTATACTTTTGCAGGTTAATTTAGAATACAGTACTTCATTATAATAATGTAATTATTGCAATGCATTCAAATATTTGTAAACAATTATTGAAATATATTTAATTACATATAATTTATATTACTGCTAAGTATTTAATTATATGAAAGAAGTTAGATAATGAAAAAAGCAATGTATTTGATTCAATGTGACTTGTTTCCGTACTGGATAGCTGGTTGAATTTTCAGACCATATTTGGGTACAGTGGTTGAGTTGCCCCATCCATTTCTGTTGCAAGAGCGTTATCAGCTCTGAGGCGATGACTTCCACCACCAATTCGAGCACCACACTCATTGCATGTGGATTCTTCCATGGCACCGCCACATTCTGTTATAACGTACACATGTCCATTTGGACACTTGAACCATCTGCCCTTCTGCATATTAATTGCGGAGAGTATTTCTCGTCTTTCTCGCTCGGATATTCCCAAGCCGGTTTTCAAAACTTCTTCGAGCTCCTGCAATAAGACGAATGACAAAATGTTTTACTACACTTTTTTACACCAAGTCTAGTAGGAATTATTTTACATTTTAGCATTTTGGTGAAGTGTACATGAAAAGCGCTTAAAATCACAAAAAGTAAATCCGGACTGAATTTATCATTTATTAAGAAAACTGAGCATTAATTTTTGAATTTTTTAACTTTACCTTGAAATATTTATGAACCTCTTTTTGAATACCGTTTGAGTATACCTCCAACGCCAAAACTTTTAGAACTGATCTTTTATAAATTGTTTGGGCTCTTGTATTGCCAATGGTAAAACTGGGAGTTGAGGCAAATACATATAATTGTTGTAGGTCAAACAATCTCTGAAACTCCAAATCAAAATCTCGAACTTCAATGTTACTAAGAGGGATTGAGCGCTTAATCAATTTGAGGAACAACGTCGCGTATCTTTTCACCATGTCTTCCTGACGGTCACCTTTTATTTGTGAATTTTGCAACAATTTCAATACATCTTCAGCATGTTTAGCAATTAAATGGAAGCTTTCCATAGAACGTTCCCCAATCTACAAAATTTTTGACAAAATTATTACAACGTTATCAATTTAATAAAACATGAAGATATTTAATTCTTTATGCACAGTACTCACGTTTTTAGGTATCAACTTCCGCTGTCCAAGCCCAATTGCAACAACAGTCACCAATTTATCAATTAAATAACTTTTAACACGCGGAAGATACCGCTCCCAATATCCTCCATTATCCACATAGATTTTCAAGGCCCATTCGTTAAGTTTACCCTGAACCACCTTTTGATCTCCGAATATTTTTTCTTTAACTTTAATAATAGTCTGCAGCTGAAGTCGAAGGTCGTTACCGTAGCGTCTTGTCAATCTGATCAAAGTTTTGCATTTGGGACATTCTTTGGCACCGATTTCTCCATTTTTTTCTATCTTTTTCACCCATGTATCCATTCCTTGACTTTCGATGGTATGCTTACAATCTTCTAGGTACACAAACCTTCAAAAACCAAAATAAAACCAACATGAAATAAACAGTTAAATTAAATGACAGTTTCAAGTATCAATTTACTATTACCTTGCACCCTCTTCGTCTTCGAATCCAATGAATACTTCAGTTAGCTCGTCCTTGTCACAAATTCGGCATAAGGGAGGGCAAGGGTCGCCACAAAATCCAACACAAGGATGACCACATTTTGGAATCGTTTTCTGGCACGGTTCTTCACATGGTTCAATATCACATGGCTCTCGGCACAGTTTGGAACATTGACGATGCATGCAGCCCCAAGTACATTTTTCCTAAAAAAACGATGTTTAAGCCAATTTGTAGATTGATAAAAAATGAGATTCTGTTGAATGAGTTGTAACTATAATACATAATTAAATGTTAAACCTTACATTACAGTCTGTACAAGGTTCCCCACAAATTTTACGACATTCCGAATGCTCACATTTCATAGTGCACGGTTTTGTACATGGTGGACAAGATTCCGAACACCAAAAATCACACCTACACGAGATTATAAAATTGTACGATTTAAGCAATACATATTATAAAAATGTGTTACAAAATGTATCGCAAAATATTGTATTAATAAGTGGAACTTACAAGTGGCCACAAACCAGGAGTCTTCGACAAGGCTGTTGACATTTTATATGTATACGTCCTTGCTGGCAACCAGAACAGGTTCCTTTACAACGGTGTCCACAGCCGCCATCCTTTTCGTCAAAAAGTACTCCACAGGGAAATTTGCAAAACTGCATTGCCTCTTGAGGAGTAACTAAACAGTTATGTAAATGCATATTATTACTTTTGTATTGCTGTATCATGACTTGTGTACTATGAAAGCATTATTATGAGTGATATTATAAACTGAATTACTGGTTTCCGCAACACGGCAAGGTACCAACACCAGCTTATTGTGAGCGCACGCAGAAGATGATTTAGGTGAAACGCGCTCATCACAATTGCGTTTCAAGGCAGAATCGCTGCAATGCACTGTCTGAATGTGACCACACTCTGGGGAAGATTTCTTTACGTCAACCTAAAAGTGACATTTAAGTTCAACACTAATAAAAATAACAGCAACACAGAGCAGAAGCAATATATATACTAATTAAAATTAAAATATTGTTGTTGTACCATGCAAAGTCCGCAATCTTCGTGACACAGATTTTTGCACTTGTGTTGACATAATAGTTTCCGTTCACATTTTTTCAAACATTTGTAATCTTTTACATCAGTAGAACAATCCATATTTCCAAAATGCGTGCAAGGAAGTTTCTTGGATACCTTCACCGTACATGGTGTACAAGCCGTGTGACATTTGTGGCTAGGTTTGCAACGATGATCACCTATACGTGAACAAAAGTTTTAATATAATTTTCTGGTGTAAATTGAAACCAAATTATCTTAATTAGTAGAAAACTTAAATTCATTAGTTTACCATTAGCACAAGTTCGCCCACAATCCTTTCTGCAAAGATACGTGACATGATCAGGGTCATCGGTTGCGTGGCAGATTTTAGTACAAGCGTGCCCGCAGTTCAGCCGGGTGGGGCATTTACTTTGGCACATTCGAGGGTTAGCTTTTTCGCAACAATTTACATCAATCTGTAAAAAGTATAGAAACACATATTATTACCAGCGAAGCTGGATATGCTTTCGTACAGTCAGTCCGTCCGTCCGTCCGTCCGTCCGTATACAAAATAACGCCCGAAGTATTGGACGGATTTCAACCAAACTTGGCATAAATG
>JAQFYC010003246.1:0-21554 GCA_034694165.1 Tomocerus mixtus | reverse complement strand
GCTGCTGTCTTGGTATTGTGTTGTGTTGTGATTGTAGAAGTTGGAAAAACAGGGCAATGGTTGCGGCTTTGAGAAAGGCTGGTCAGGATATGGACACAATATATAATATAGAATAGTAGAGATATTCAGACAATGAGAGGTTAAAGTAGTAAATAAAATAGTGCTCATGGTGTAGATGAGTGTGGGAGACAGATTCAGGAAGCTCTTCAGAACAGAATTGAATTGGACAGCAGAATATATTCGGATGTCGCGGTGACGTGGACGGACTCATTCTCACGTCAAAGTGGTCACCACACAATTGAATTTAGTGTAAAGTGTACATAGGAAATGGCCACCATGCCAAAATGAACTAAAATAAACTACAGTTTAAAATAGCGCTCAGGAAATAAAATGTGTTAGCTTTCTCCCACTTTCTTCATAGTAAACTTTAAACAAAAAGGCTTCCAGTATCTCATTTATTGCTTGTTGCAAAGGTAGCTTTGGTTTTGTTTTGGAATTAAATCTTTCAAACGTGCAATATTTTGAATATTTTGGAAATACACCCAAAAGACTAATTTTTTGCAGTTTCTTTGGCGAGACATGTTTTTGGCTGTGATTCGCGAATTTTGCATATCAGCGTTGCAAACAGAGATTTTGGTCATTTCAGCTGAAGTCGCATTGCTGGAGTGGAGACAAGTGGCTGGTAAGAGGAACTGAAACCTTCACCTTTCATATCACATAGCTGTTAATAGTGGCTCGTGGTGAAAGTCACTTTTGTGGAAATACTTTCCCTCGCTGTAGTTGTAGAGATAAGGAGGCTACCGCAATCGTTTTTGCTTAGGTATCTTAGCCACTACAATAAAATATGGTCGCATCGCAGTCGCACCCTGCAATGCATTTTTGATACACAGTAGTGTTTAGCTTAATCTTTGATGTTAAATAATCTATGTAGTACGAGTACATAGGTAGGAAAAGTCATTCAATAAACGCAGACCAGACAATGATTTGATATCATCCATCCACCAAATAGATTTTATTTTAAGAAGAGAAAAAGGACAAGAAGCGAGAGAAAGTATATTTCCTCGGGAGAGTCCCAAATTAAGTTTGAAATCAGACCAGAGAGAAGAGTAGACAGTCTCGGTTCACTACTGGAGAAAGGAATCGTTCGATATAGTATATACGTATGTACTTTTGGAGAGACCCAAAATCCGCTTTCTCCGTCCACTAGAAATAGTTGCGTAGAAAAGTGCCGTGGAACAAGAACAGCAGCCAAGAACAAGAGCAGTCCATTCATTCATTCCAGTCTCCATTCATATAAATTTCTCTTGACTTTCCCAATCCCTCTGAGTACTCGTTGGCTCTTCTGGAGCTAAACACCGTTAGACTGCGTACACTTTCTTTTTTATACTTTAGTCTTCTAGGGACAATACATAAACCATGCACTGTCTTAGATTTAAATACCCGCACTCCTGCTAATAGGATTAGTGCTTTCACTTCATAAATTTTTGGACAAATTCCTCCAAATGAAAATTAACAGTTAGGGGCCTTGTACAAATTATTAGAATTGGGGCAAAAATATTTTTAGTCTTGAATAAATACATTTTTAAATGTCTCTTACTTATCTTGCACTTATGTAAAAGTAAATATGTACACTTTGAGTTAAATTAAATTTATTTTTTCTCTTATTGTTTCATTTTGAATCAAAAATCGTAAATTAGCAATAAAAATACAATATTTTTGAGGAGGAATGACAATTATTATGAATGGACCCTTTCGCCTAAATCGTAGATGCAATTAGTGCATTTCCATCTACATCAAAATGCATGCCGACTATACTGTCTCACTTTTGTGTATACGTATATATGTCTATATGTATACCTATTTTGCACCCATGCTATGTAAGTAGGTACTTATACACAATCCTAATACCACACCACTCCAAAAATAGTGACCTTAATATTTATATAGCCCACTACTACACTTTTAGTTATAACTTAAATATAACACAGAACATAGTTAGCCAGCACCTCATGCACCTAAAAAGTCGTGGTAGGTAAGGTAGCTACATAATTATACAGTTTACACTGCACCACATAGTGTACTGCAGGTGCCTCACAGTGTGCGACATTTATTACATAAACCCAAAGATAAGTATCTCCATACTACATACCTCACTGCAGACTGCACCATCCCGGGTTGAGTGACTGCATGAGTTCCAAACACAAAACACGACACCGAAAAACGGATTTTAATCGTCTACTACTAAAATATACATGCAAATACGTCCATCCCTTCCTTAAGTTATATTTTATGCAGATACTTAAGACTTGCTCTATATAGTATTTACTTGTAAACTTTGTAATTACTTATATCCTATGTATAACGAGTCTATCTATATTTTATGTAGCTAGCTACTGACACTGTAGTACTGTAAGTGTAATATATGTATAGACTAGCATATGTACGTAAATATTTGTAGTACGTTTATGGAGCTGTATATTGCAACTCAAGAAAAACAGGAACCGACTCCTGAAATGGAAATATGATGATAAAAAACTTATAGACGCCCACGCAAACATGAAACATGATATCATTCTAGTATCTACCAAAACGCTAGCCAATTCTTCGGGGTTCAGAAATCCCGGATTTTTTCTAAGTAAGCTTCTTCGTCTATAAAATGACGTAAGAAGGTGCAATTTAAAAGGAGATTCTCATCACCAAAGAATGATCTTACAACGTTTGACGCAAAAGACAAAAGTCCACGACATGCAACACAACTTGTGTCCGCCTTTCCTATATTTTCACATTTTAATGTATTATATGCTCTATACTTTAAGTAAATGTATGGATTTAGTTTAAATGAAGCATAATTAACGCAGGTATTTATGTGCTATTTATTTTTGTTAATGTCATATTTTCCTATGTATTTGGAGTGATAAATATTTTCAACGTAAATTTATAAAGTGATATACTAAACATTATTTTAAATGATTGAGAATAGCCACTCACAGATGAAGATCCTATCAGTTATCTATCGACAAGTTTGAGTTATTTTTGTTCTGTTCCGTTGTCTGTCGGCAAACACTTATTTTTGTGAGGTTCCGTTATCTTGTGTCTATTCTCACTCACTGAAGCGTGTTCGAATAAATCTCTCCATCCAATCGGCGTTACAAATACTTTCGTATGTAAGGAAGGAATGCATTTCCTGTCCACATCATCGAGGATTCAATAAATTGTTTCTTTCTTTTCTCCACTACTGTTAACTAGGTACTCGAGTCATTGCTCATGTAATTATAGAAATGCCTGTACTGTCTTGTCCGTAAGTAGAGAAAGTCTGTACTCACCGTATCCCCCAAGTACTATTAAAAAGAGTACAGTGAAAGCTAGAAGGGTTACTAATATTTAATAGAATATATAAGATATATGTATTAGCATAAGAGCAGTATAAGAATGAGGTATTTAAGAACAATTCGGTGTAGACAAGAGAACTGCGTAAGAAAAGAAGGACATCCATCGGTAACAGTCACATAAAGATAGATGGATAAGTGATTCAGCGGATGATAATGATACGTCCCTTCCTAGAAGAACTGTTTAGATGTTTTGTGTATACATATACATATACATATATAGCTACTATATATATTAGATACAGTATTATTACAGATAGTATAAGAAGAGATGCCACCCACACAGTCACACAGTAATATTCTATTAAGGAAGCAACTTTAATGTTGCCTTGTGGCTTCGTGCCTTTATTACTGCATCCATTCCACTCCTATCTCGCAGAGACCCTATCATCCTAAAGTATTGCTCTAATAAAACACATAACTCTGCCACACGACTTTCCTTACCCACTCATTCTCAATTTACTTTCGGATATTTTCCTCACTAAGCTATAGAGAGCTTTAGAGGCCTCTTTTTGGAGACCAGCAATTTTTGTGGAAACTTTTACATAAATTTATCAAATATATTGTAGTGAAGATTCAGTTTACATAGAATAGTACCGGAATCAGGGCTACTGCTCTTGACCATGGGTTCAAAGTTCAAAATTATGAGATGGATTCCTATCTGTGTAATGTAACTATTGTCAATGTCAAGAAATCCACGCTCTAGTCTACTTTCCTTTATCAATTTAATGTTGTCTAAATAAACCCAAATAAATAAATAGTAGAGCAAAAGGGAAAATAGCAAAATAAAATTACATATCCATACAGGATTCCATTTTGTCACATACATAAGGGATTCCCTTTATATGTGTGTAATGGAAACCCGGGTAGAAGGGAAAAATTGTTCATGTCTCGCGGATCCCTTATATGCGGGCTGATCTTTAAGAGTAATAACGATTCTTGAACGGTGATTATCTTAACACATGCAGCACTGGCAGATCTGTAATACTGGTTGCCAGTAAGTCTATTCCTGGATAACTTTACATAACTAACTAATGGCCTTGTGTAACAGATTGGGTTTGTAGTTACTTATTCTGGGTAGTTGAACATTCTTTCCTGGATATCTATTGTCTCAGAATTTAAAACACCGAATGCATTCTATGATTCAATCCACGTACCTACGATATGCTCCTATATGCTTACATAAGTAGAGCCATTAATATATATTTTGTTGAAACCTACTTAATATGTTCCATATTTCACATCCGCATGAAATTTATGCAATCCGTGCTCCTCCTTGGCTACTGTTTTACTTAAATGAGCTAAAATCCCAGATTTTGTGGCAACCTGAGCGGTAGGAAGGTCAATGCCAATGGGATAAATCTGTTCTCTAATCCTCGCTGAAGCTTTTGCTAAGAGCTGCAATTGGACTTGGTTGCTGTTGCGTTGCACTAATTAATAAGTATTAATTGCAATGGCATTGCGTTCGTGTAGGTGCAAGCATAGCGTCAACTTACTTATTTTTTTCTAGTTTTGTAATTTCCAACGTGCAAGCCTGAACCTTGGGGAATGACTAGTAAAGCCCAGAAAGATTATTCTTTAACGAAGATAATTAAATGCAATCTCATCACATTAAACCCATGGAGTATTAGTTTCAGAAATATTACAATAGGCTTAGGCTACTTGGAAAGTTACATAATTATAAGTAGGCTAGTGTGGGGAATCCTGCAATATATAAGTCAAGGTCAAGGACCACCCATTACAATTTATTATAAAAATAAGAAAGTAACATCAATTCAACTTTTGCTTTTAAGTTCCTACTTTAGAAACAGTGGTGAACTGTTTCGCATCTTAAATTTCACCTGTATTCCCCTCTTCTTCTGTAACAGACAAATAAATTTCATGGACTCTAATTTTCCTTAATTCCCATTAAGAGATCTAATCTAGGTGAGAAAGAGAGGAATTTTGTATAAAATAATCTAGAGCCCTAACTGTGCAAACGACGAAAATTAAACTTTGTTTTTCATTTTGTGCAAATTTTCCAAATTTGCAATTCCCATTTTTTGTGTGCTATCTGTAAATTGTAAGCATAATGGAACATTCATGTCAGTTCTGAAAAAATTAAAATGTGCAGACACGTAGGTATGAGGAATTGCCCAACTTTTTTGTCTCGTCAAATCAACTCCTTGCAAATCCTGCGAAGGTTAATTGATAATATTATGACTAAATTTAGCCGACTTAAAACTTGTTTAGTGATGGTATGTTGCTGTTTTTAGCGGAGTATAAAACTTTATTACTTATAGGTCTGCCCACACTCCATGCAATTTAATGATGTCATGTTCATGTAAAGGCCCATAAATGAAGTTATGCAGTTAATAGAAAGAGTAGAAATGTGGAAGCGGAAGGACAGGGGAAATTGCCCGTCTGCTTTGTATGCTCCCGAGTTGGCCCAACACAGAAGGAGCTAAAGTCCATGGTCCATGCACTTTACAGTTTACAGTCAAAATACACAAAGAAGTTCAGCCTTTGGTATTTCCTACACGTTCTTTACACTTTGTATGGACGTAGACGTCAGTAAGTACACGTTGACAATAAAACCGATCCATTAATAAGGATGACTGGCCTGGACAGACTCCAGGCACTCAAGCGGTAGTGATAGCTTTCCTCATTTCACATTCTTCTAGTGCCCTCAAAATTTAATAGCGGAGAAGACACTAATTTTTAAGGACTTGTACACAGCCATTAAAATTTTTAGTACTGAGAGTAAGCAGTGTTTAGAAAGTACCTCATTAATGGACTAGTTATTACATATTATACAGATATAAGATAAAGGGAGTCAAGTCACAGCCAAAATAAGTTAAGATCCTTTGTCATTTCATGTAAGATCCGCATCCGCCGCTTTCTTCCATATGCATAACACTAATTAGGGATATTTCTCTGTATTGCAATAAGTACTTCCAGCAATTTCAAGAATTAATTAACCAAAATTTAGCTTTTAGTGTTAATTTGGAAGCCGTTTTGTTGGAATTGGAGTTGGAGCTTGGAGTGACATTGATTCCCACAAATGGGATGATGCACTTCATATGTCGTCTGTGCATCTTAATTACTTAAACACGTTGTTGCGTAACTGACTTGTTATTCTATCACCGGAAAACTACGACACACAGTATCGTTTCGTGTTACTAATTAATTAGTAGTTGGCACTTCCTTGGGCACTATTATGCAAGTTACTGGCTGGGCTATATAGTCACCTTATACGTATATTGTAGTACCGATGTTAACACTAAATCAATTAAAACATACAGAGAAAACTAAAATTTGAGATATCTGAAATGTCTCGGAAATTCACAAAATGTTTCTGTACTTCCCAAACCATTTATTTTCAGAGAATAATATTTACCTTCCTTTTCTGGGTACTCATCTTAACCTAATTAGCAAACGAATTGCGTAAAATTGGTACATGTGCTAAATAAATTAGAATAGTTGAATATATCACAATTTTCCATGTGTCTAAATAATTATTGAAACGGAATTAAAATTATAAAGACCAGTAACATGTATCTATTACAGATAATGAAACTGCAGTACATGTTTACCCAAATTTTAATTAATACAGTAGTTAACAAATAATTAAATCGCCGTCATTTGTATAGTATTATAATTAAAGTAGCAAAATACCCGCATAAATTGTTTTTATACAATATTCTTCCTAAGTAAATGGTATTGTTATTCTATCACATATCATGTTAATCTTCGATTTAGCGTACATACTTAGCGATAGGTAATAAACAAAAGTATTACAGAGGAAGTTTATTAGCTGATCTCAAGTATTGTTTGTGGAAATGCGGTATTTCCTGCTTCAGGGGATCTGTAGAGAAATCCATATATCGACTAATATTGGGCACTTAATGTACCTATTTCATTTTACTTTACGATTCCAGCCCCAGATAAATCGAGGAGATACGCAGTTACGTCGTGTAGATACTAGACACATAAGTACCTACTACCTACCTACCCACGTGTATGCATAAACCGTTTAGAAACGAAAGTATTTCAGAGCTAAACTTGCTTACAAGGAATTTAAGAATGAAGAGAAGTAAATGGAAGTCAAAGAGCTCGTTGCGCTTAAGTGCTACACGGGGGACAAATTTTTAACTTTAAGGTGAACATTGCAATTTCATCTGAAACTTCACACTTCTATCTCACTCAGCTCCTGCTTAAACAAATGTATTTGAAAATGGGCTTGTGTCTTACACCGTACAAGTACAACAATGCTTCTTGTATTAAGTTTTTCAAATTTCAACGCTCCTAAGATAATTTTGCAAATAAAAATATTGAAAAATTTGTTAAAATTGGAAAACAGTGACCGAAATTGAAGAAAATAATTAAATTATTCTTCGTTTGAACTATTTGTATATTTAGTAATACATACAACCGGCTATGTAAATGTGAAATATATAAAATTTTTGGTATACCTACAGAGCCAGAATTTATTTCACCAAAATATTTAGCATGTCCGTTCAGTAGAGTTGAGAATTTAGTTACAACCGCCGTAGCATAAGTGTAAGGTGTATTCAGACACCATTTGGCATGTGAACTATTTATCTTCCACTGAAGGTGTGTAGGGAATGTATGAATTGAGTTTATTGTATTTAGGAATGTGTGTGTAGTAGGTATTACGTGTAATGTATGTAAGTTGGGATGTATATATGTATATGTAATGTATTATGCATAATATATACTTTATAAAGTGATATCTAGAGCATTTGAGTGAATTGGAGTAAGTGCAGGCATTCAGGCATTGTATCAGTATGTGCATAGGTAAATGGGAATATCTAGAGAAAGCATAAATGAGTAAAGTTGTGAATGAAAGTGACACGAGTGGGAAGTGGTAATTCTGATTGTAATTGAGTAGGAGGGAATTCATTAGGATCGCTGCTGGGAGAGATTAGAAAGGAACTGGAACGTGGAGCTGGAGTCTGAAGCGACTCCCTAACCTAATATTCTAATGTGATAGTAAAAGATAAAGAGAGGAATTGAGAGCAAGTGATGGAGAAAGCGAAACAAAAAGATACACGGAACATAACTACTCCCATTCACATTCATTTCCCTCGAATTTCATTTATTTCCTTTGCACACAAGTAAGGACTATTCAAATACTACGTCTACCTCATCTGCTTATACTATGTAAGACTTTCTATGATAGTTTTCAAAAAATTTGGAATATAATTATATGATTATAAAAATAGGATTAATTGTACATTTCTCGAAATATCGAAATATGTTCGTACTAAAATTTTATATAGTAACAATCTAGGCAAAAACTCAAAATAAAATTTTACGATGTACAGTACAACTATTTCTTATCTTTTTTCTAACAAATTGTATATACGAATACATTGGAAAGCATTAAAATCCTGTTATGAAATAAATGATATATCGTCCTCAGTGATGCAAAAAAGGATAATTGCGCTTTTTCTGTAGAAGCAAAAAAGGCCAATTTCAATTTTCCTGTAGCAAAAAAGACCAATTTCAATGTTTTAAGCAGGGTGGAAAGGCCAAGTGTTATAACATGGCAAATATAGGGGAAACAGGGGCGCTGCTTCTATAATTATATAATTGCCATGTTATATCACTTGGCTTCTCATGCAACTTAAAAAAGCAAGGTTGTCCTTTATTCTTCTATAAAAAATTGGCCTTTTTTACATCATAGTGGACGATATTTTAAACGTTATAAAACTTTTACATCATTTAAATAAAAAAATTTGTAATTTGACGATAAAAAGTAATAAAGTTGAAGTTAATAGCTCACCTGGTGTGACACAGGGATAAAATAATTAGTCATCATTGTATTTGAAGGTTTCCTCCCTACTATTTATATTTGCCATGTATGTACATACATATGTATGGATAGATACCTGAGTGCCCAGATAGTCCCTCACTTTTGCTTGCTCACTTACTTCATTTGCATTGCATAATATTTTATTGGAGTTGAGTCGCCCGTGCGTCGGGCGAGTGAAGGACCAAAAATAAAGGAACCGACCGACCGTCGACTTCCCTCCCGAACACTTTTTTCTTTTCCTCCCGAATTCATGAATGACTAATGCAATGTTTCTCTCTCACCCACTCCACTTGAGTTGACTTGACTTTCTCCTGACTGAACCATTACGCTACGCCTTACTGCTCTACATTAGATTTACTCTCCTCCATTCCTATGTGCATTGGGACACGAGGGGCTATCAACTATATAAACATGAGAGGAACACTGAATGAATGAAAAACTGAAATAAGATCTGCTGATGTGATCCCATTCCATACCGGGAACAAACTCGAATGCAAACCAAAGCAAACCACGATAGTAGGAATATTTGTAAGAGAATAAATTCATCTGCCCTCGCCTCCCTCGCATACTCACATCACACTTAATATTCTCTTTCCTATTTCACTCCCATTTTGCATATTGAGAAAATTAATATATATACACAGAATTATTAGTACGGACGTCCATTCTAAACAAAATTCATCTCCGGATCATGCCAAACGTATAGCAGAGCTATTTTCCCACTTTATTTGGCCACAATACATAAAAAACACAAACATAACACTTTACCCACTACAAATACTTTAATATGCAGTTTAAGTTTGCAATACAATACAGGGACCCTCAAACCGTGGAATGTAATTTAAAAAATAGTAAATTAAATTTAAAGGGCACTTTATTCGTAAAAACAGTATGTGGCGCTATAACTCTTTATTTGTAGGACACAAAAGCGAAATTCAACGGGTGGTGGTTATAAGGAATTCTAAAAATAAAGAATCTTATCACCGCTTAGCAGAAATTTCCTAATATTACAAATATTACCATCATTTTACTTACAAATTGTATTTAGTACGCAATACACATTATTTGCGCAAAAGTATAAGATTCCACGGATTGAGACATCCTGCTTTGTATAAAGAATGAGCTGATTTTATTGTATTTGTATGTATGTAAAGTGTATTTATGTAAGGCATAGAATTATAGCACTTCTGACACGAGATTACATTATGGTGCTTATTTATTTTTGCATTAGTTCCTTAAGTAGAATAGAGTAGAAAGAAGATACACATGGCAATGGAAACATAAACCTGATCGCATCTCATCGACCAGGGAAAATGAAATATTGCAGTAGAGCTAAATTGCAATTTCCCCATTATGTTACTGAATTATGTCTATGATATCATGTATTTACTTGCATCAAAATTGACTCATATATCTTGTAAATGTTTTTTGGAATATGAATTTAATAAGTAGATGGAAAATAAGCAAGATTAATCGCAACAACGGTAATGATCATCTGTAAACTGTCTTATCGTTATACATTTATACATAGAGAAGAAAATAAATTATATCAGATAACAAGAGATTCATTACTATTCATGATCTTTTGCGTAGTTAGGGAATAACCTTGTTTATATTTCTACAAGGTTGCACAGACAGACATAGTACATTATACTCACGTTTCTTGATGCGTTTTAAAAACAGTAATACAAATAAATTGGCCAAAAGTGAGAACCGCAAATATTTTGTTAGTTATTTATGCAAATTATAAAAGAATTGCGGAAACATGTTCATAATTACATAGACAGAAGGTCAGCAGATAAATAAGGAGAAAATACAACTGGAGTCTGCACACTTTACGTTTTAATCAAATTTTGAAAAGTACCTTGGAAAATAAACAGTTTAATTAGTTTAGAAGGTTGCTCTGTTTTGCAGTAAATCAATTGTCTCGCTCATTTATTAGCCAAAGGCTTTTAGTGTCAACATTCGGCTGATCCAATTACATTTAGCCATACCAAGAGCAAGAGAGTAACAATGTGCCAGACACAGCAATAAACTTGCAGACTTTAGACGGACAAACTCATCACTATATTTCAGTTCAGTTCACATGATGATTAAAATATCAAAACAAATTACATACACTTTGCAATTAGTTACCTAACTAAATCCTTGTTTAATATTTCTCTATAGTTACTTACAAAATTTACATGCAATTAAACTAACGTAAATTTCCAAGAATTTAATTTGTTTAATTTATTTAATTTGCATATTAAATGTGTAATCCAATCTGCAATTTAAAAATTGGTGTCATTCACCTTCTGAAAGGATTTCCAGAAAGATGGTTTACAAATACCCCTTTAACAATCTATGGTAAAAGTATTGTAGTATTTCCGGTGGCGTTGTTCATTTATGTGGCGACAATGACAATAATAGAAAAGTTTGTCTACAGACACATTCTTTCATTATTTCGGTACAAAAATAAAAGTTTATTATCAAAGATTATTCAGAAGCCTAAAGAAATGCATAATAATTGAGAAAACTTGCTTCGCATGCAATTGCTGTGTCATTGTGCTATGACTATTCCCAAATTAAACGAATAATGATCAAATTGCTGAACAATTTCCATTGCTACTACAATATTGGTTCCAACTTGGCCTTTGATTCAATTGATCACAGTAATAAATTTCAATTGGCTGATACTCATGTGCAAAATAATCGAAGCAATGGAAAAAAACTATTTAAATGCTACACGGCAGCAAACTTTTCGAGCACTCAATAAAATTCTGCATTCGGATGAACATCGAGGCGTTCTCAAACTCCGGAATCTTATCTCAAGGCAAACAACGAACGCCTAACATTATGATATGAGTATCTTTATTTTATAAACAGAATGTATGGCGCTGTATACGTTTATTTAAGGATTGGGGGAAAATTCCACAGTTTGAGAACCTATATATGTATTAGTACTCTTGCACCTGGTATAGGGACTCGTTTACTGAAAATACAATAAATTTGATTTTGAAGTGTTGCCTTTAAACGTATAGAAGGTACCTACAAAGGAAAATGTGGAAAACTAAGAGCACGGCACAGACAATGGTATAATTCCTTTAGCACTAGAAGTGTAAAGACAAAGTCACTTTAAGTTTAAATTAAGTAAGGAGACGTCGTGCCTTTCAGATTGAAGCGGCTTTAGATCTTATAGGAATAAGTCGAGACAAAGGGAAACGCTGATTGAGTTTGCAATTGCCTAGCCAGGCATCAATGTCTCGTCTTTAGATTTCCAGACGGAGAATACATACAAAAGAAGTAACTCATAATATAAATGCTGATACCTAGAAATGGAGTCTTTCAGTTCCTTAAGTAGAGCGAAAGATGCATATCGCCGCTTATATATAAAAAGAACTCATTTCAAAGGAACATAATTTTTATCTCCACTTTAATTACAAAAAAGTCGAACCTTCTATTCAGATTAACAAATCCAAAATGTAAATTGCAGTCAGGTAGATTTTGGAGCAAGTGTGTTCCCTTTAGTTTATAGTTTGCAGAATATTATGGTATTGATATCACATAGTGTCTATAATTTTGTTCTACAACAATAGAAGTAACAATATATACACTAAGCAGCGTTTTTCAGTTAGAAGTGGGTAAATGAAAGATTTATATGCAAGAATGCGGATGGAATGGGACCAGGAACTTTTTCTTGAAATGCAACACTTCTAGTATGACATGGGATAACACTCTCGCTAATTGAATCCTCTTTTCAGCCGAATTGTTATTGTTGCGTACTCGTGTGCGTCTTCCTGCGTTGAGATTCTTTAATGTTTTTGTCCTTGCTGTATACAAATACTAGCACTGGATTGACCCAGACCCTGTTTCGAAGGGAGACTAATAATACTGGGAACATGTTCGTAATTTCTACCCAATTGCAAATGTTTATAAAAATATTCAATTTTCTTTCAAAACTTTCGCAAACGCGCAATTTATCTGATAAGTTCTTCTTAGTTACATAAGTTAACTCTAAAAATCCTTGAATCCTTAAAATGTTATACAATGCACCATCCCTTGCCTTAAATTTTAGGATGCTGCGGGTTCATCCCGTAATTTCACTTGAGAGAGATATTCTTTCTCTTCGGTTAACCACATTCATACACTCACGTCGTCTTTGTTTCATCCCGCATGTCATGACATCCTCCAGTCTCATCCTGTCTGTCGCTGACTCCCTTTTATTGTTTTGTTTATCCTTTTTGCGACATATGACAGTTTTTTACGAGGATTTCAGCATTTCATTTAGTTCATTGTTTGCACTAGGTGAGCTATGTACATAGATACTCTTGAGACCTGACTGATTGTGACATTATGTTATACACACTCTCCATTTTACGAATTACAAATCTCAACAGCAACAATAAAATGAAGGATAACGTCCGACAACCCGTTATAATTAACTATATGGCCAAACCACAACATATCTCTCTATATTTTAAAATATAGTTATATATATATATGTATTACGATGATGATTATAAATTGGTCACATGTTTAGAAGTTGCTGATATTATATTTTACATGTAAAAATGAGTAATTTTGAAAATATTTTGGCATCGCAAAATTTTGAGACTGTAAACTGCACATTTAAGTTATTTTCTGTATCAACAAAAATATCTTTGTAAAAATTTCGCTACGAAATCCAAAAAGGATTACAATCAACCTGCATACACGATACATATCTCTATGGGTTGTTCAAGAACATACAAAACTTTGATCTTCCGGAAACCTAAGTTTCAAATGTTTGATAGCTACTTAAATATTTACAGTTAATATTTACTCATTTTGTTAAGATTTTATAGACGCTATATCATGAAACATGAGGGAGGATAATGTTCTCAGTCCACGGCTCTTCAATGACCCGATTATCTGTAGTATTTTATTAAAGCCCGTTGGAAAATGTTTTTGAAAAGGAAGTTTTCTTTTTGACTGGCCCCCTTAGGCGAAAAGAAATGGAAATTGACGGGCGAACAAAAGTACAAGTTTTAAGTTGTGCAGGTGCAAATGATGCTGTTCAAATCAACTCAAGGTTAGCAAGGAATTAACGGTGAAAGGAGTATAGGAGTTGTAACAGGGTAATTTTCAAAGGACGAAGAGGACCCAAGGGCAAGAAGGGCATTAACATTGCCTTCCTTTAACACTTTAGAAATATATTAAATAAGAGTCCAACGTTAGACAAGACAGTTCTAGTCTGGAATAAAGGAACGCAGGAAAGTAAGGTCTATACATACAATACATCAGATAAAATAACACATTACATGATTTCTATTGTGTAACTTCCTGTAAACTAGCTCATCTTCCTGCAGCCACAAGAAACACGCTTCAAAGAGCACTAACGCTGATCTAGAAAGTCTGTCTGCTCTACATAAATAGTTAAGTAAATGGAATGGAAATCTTAATAATATTCATTAGTCTAGCCGCAGCCGCTATGCTGCCCGCTTATTCTTGGATCTTCCAGTTTGTGCCTGTCCCACTTTTCCAGGACAACGGAGATAAATATTTATTTAAGATTTAACGGACCGAATTAGGGGAAAGGGTAAAGTAAAGCGAATCTTCCAAAATGTAATATATATAAATGTACAAGGTATTTAATTCCTCGAACAAATACTCACGTAGTCTGCTGTATATGTTATAGAATATATTGTATGTAAAAGGATTAGAGTGCTTCGATTTGGCACACAAAAATCAACACAATTTATCTACAAATTAAATTTTTCCAAGGACGGTAGCGTGGAGCCATTAACCACAACCAGGTAAATAAAAATCACATCCGACTTGTTTAGGCCAAAAGAAGACAAATTGTGTGCAGATTCTCTTACTTAATTAGTTTCATAATCGCATGAGGAAAAATCGTCAGAAATACGCTATCTCCGAAAAGCTATTTAAGTCTTATGATTTTGTGTAATAAATAGACCGTCTCTATTGTTTGTGCGTTTAAATTAAAGCCTTGTAATAGTATTTACATACGATGATCTATATATTTTACCTTCTTAGATTATAAATTGGCTTTCTCTTTACAAACAATGTGGGAAATAGCGTACGTGATCTTAAAGATCTTACTTTTCGGTTCTTACGTATATAAACATCGATTTTATGAACTGTAAGACTAATTTTTAATTCGTGCCAAGAGTTCTGAAACCGTGGAATATTATATACACGCTCAATTAATTATTTATTCTAATTACAACTATATATAAAATACTGTCAATGCATCTAGGGCTTGGAATATTGTAGTTTTTGGGCCGTGCGTGTTATATAAATATTCGACAGTTTGAAAACCCTGGATTTGTTCATTCTTAACTTATAAATAATATGATGATGATGGGATGAACTATGAATGTGAAAAGTGAAATGGAGAAAAATGTAGAGCAAAAGATAAATAGAGAAATCAATTCTTACCAAAGATGAGAGTCAGCATGTCAGCAACGGCCAGGTTGAACAGATAGTAATTTGTGGATGTCCTCATGTAATGTGCCTTCATGATGACAATGCACGTGCTGAAGTTTCCAATGAGACCAGAGATGAAGATGAGGGAGTAGACCGTTGTGATCGGGATCAGGGATTCGTATGGCAAGTGCTTGGGGCCTAGATAGGCCTCCAGGAGCCTTACCAAGTCAAACGGCATTGAGGTCTCGATGGAATAATTAGTCAAAGCGGAAATGGGCGGGGAGGTGCTGCTCATCAAACTGTAGTCCTCCCACGAACGCTCAGTCTCCTCATCTCCTCCGCCACCTCCTCCGCCTACTCCTCCTCTCTCATCGCCAAATAATTCCATACTTCTTCCCGTATGTTTGTATTAAGTAGAGAAATGTACAAGTTCTCACTCCTTAAGTAAGCATAGCAGGTGTCTACTGTATTTATTTCTATTATTTAAGCGTAGAGAAATTCTCCACTGCTTTCATAAGGGAGCAGGTTCACAAAAAATATATTTAAGATTTAGAATTCTGTACCTATATACCGAGAAAGTAATACAGGACAGTGTGTCATGTCATGTCATGTCAGAATGTAATTCCAAGATCCATAAAACACATCAAACTGCTTTCATTTGTAGAAGAGCAATTTACATAATCTGGGTTTGGTTCGCTGGCTTTTAGTTAAACTCTTTTTATATAAATAGCTTAGCCACGCCCACGCAAGGAAAGCATTCAAGTCTTTCTTAGTATATTATACTTTTGTTTTTGTAACTGTAATACTAACTTTGGGTTTTGGCTGACGATATATCACTGACCATTAGTGATATAATGTACAGTATTTTAGTAAGAACTGAAACAAGTAATTTGTTGTATTGGTAGTTTAGTGCAGTTTTGTGGGGCAATCGATCCGCAACTCTTATTCTTAGACAAGACAGCCAGTTTATAGAATTATTATTCTTTTCTTTGTATTTATGTAGTACAATAGCATTATTATTGTTACTACTGTAACTGTAGTGTGTGTCTAAGTGTCAGTAATAAAAGTATAGTTAAGAACAGGTCGCACTCCAGAAAGGATTTGTATACGTATACTTGTACGGGGCGGGATGAGACGGAGACAATCGTTGAAACTCCGGCTTAACTGCAACAGCAACTCCTTTCAAGCAGAGAGAAAACTAATCTCCGAAAGGTGAAGACTTGAGCCACACTGAAAGAATTCTCACGTTCCCTGCAGTTTATATTATTTATATAGTATTGAGTAGAATATTCGTGTGCTCTACATTTTATACATGAGTAAGTTCCTATGAATATGAAGATGTTCTGTATTTTGATTCCTGAACTGATCAGATCTGATGAATACAATAGAATGACAGCAGTTAGAGAAAAACAAGCGTTCGGGTTACATTATTCGGAGTAAATCTACGTATGTACTAAAGGAGAGGATGATGATTGATCTATATTATGTACACTTATGTAGTATTGTAGAAATAATGTAGATCGGTAGCCCTGCCCAATGCAAGAGATAATAGTTATTGACACTTTGCTTACAGTACTTACAGTAGTTCAGTCCAGATCACATCTGTCACTCATCCGCTACACTAGTAATATCTTGTTTGTTCACAATAAATACAATAGGTATACTTATAGAGCATACAGTGTATTACTTTGTTTATAAACCTTCCGGAGAAATCTAAGTTACAAATACAAAGGTCGCCATCATTTAGCATACATACTGATAATAACTTGACTTACTATAAGATGGGATGCACACGCGGAGACAGATTTGAAGAAAGTACAAATACAATAAGAAAGTAAAAGAGTTTGTAACTTAATACCATTAGCTGGGCAGGAGGAGAATAATGGAATTCAGTTTGTCCTGTTATATGTATGTACTGATAAGTAGCACATGTATGGATGTACTCGTACTAAGAAAACTGAAGGACAGGAGAATAATTCACTTATGTATGTAATTGTACTTTTGTTATCTTCTGGAGCATATCTGGGAATTTAGGTGCCTACTCTAATGGATAATAAGTAGTATCTGTAGGTATATAGAGCAAATGCTGTGGAGAAGCGAGAATAATTGATTTCGGCGTAATACAAACGGTAGGAATTAAGTATGTACAGACACTACTCATGTAGGCATTGTCATTGTCACTGTCATGTCGTCGTATTCCTGTGATTGCTCTTTTATGGTAACTAACTCAACTTGACTGTGTTTGTTCGTCCTTTCTCCTCGTCTATACTATAATGTACGTAGTATTATTATTTATGTATACACATAGCATAGGTAAATAAATGTATTACCACTATGACTATACTGCATAGGTATTTATGCACGTATGTATGTATGTAATAGTATTTAGTGTTGTTGTGTACTGTACACTCATAGTCTGTGTAAGTATTGCGAATTTGGAATGGATGCAATGCAGGTGAAGTTAAGCTCTCAGTTTCTGCACTAAATTCGTTAGCAGAACACTTTCAATCAAGTTTCTATTGTGCTGGCTGGAAATGGCAAGGTAATATAATAGCCTTCAGCATTGCAGACTCTCTCTCTCTTTCAATCTGCTACACTTACTTACTTAGGTATGTATTCTTGGATATACTAAGTAGGTATAAGTAGTAGACTAGACTAACCCAACTCACTCATTTCACTTCACTTCATGTCAAAACCAAAAGAGTCAGTCAGAGATTGGAAATAAAGAAGGTATCCATTATAATATACATCCTCCTCATATTACTTATTATATAAACTGGTATACTTACTATGTATACTTAGATTGGATTTAATATTTAATTGGATACAGTATCTGTTTCTGTACTATATTATATAGAATGTAAAGTATTTTACTTGGGATTGGGATTGGTAACATAATCCATGCTGTCACTAAATTCAGTATAATATATTATGTGCATGTATGTAAGTGTAAGTACTCCAACTACAGATATTAACTAGAATTTCATCTAAACTTTTATTTCACTAATGGAAAGATGATGTCTTCTAAGTAATTGTAAGTGAAGATCCGTCGGGGTGCAGAGTAGAACAGAGAAGAAGATGAAGTGTATTATGATTTCCCAGAATCCATAATAAGTAAATACGGGATTGAAATCAAAGAGTAACGAGATCTATGTAAGTACTTTTACCAACAAGGTAAATACAATTCTTTTCTGCTTTTCTCAAAATGTGTCTGATCTATTTAATTCCAATCCAATCCACTCCACTCCACCATTTAGTTGCTCACTAATATGTATGTATTTGTTTTTGCGACGAAATGACTTTTGTTTGTTTTCCAGGATGTCTTTTGTCTATTGTAGCTGGTGAATGATAATGGGAAATGACACTTCTGGAGAATTAGCTGGCATGTAAGGTGTGATGGATTTTCTGTTTATTATCCTCTACGCAAATATACGCTGGAAGATTAAAAGTCTTTTTAATCCTCCTTTTTAATGGATCTATTTTTCTGAAGAGTGTTCCAGCATCTTCTAATTGACATTACACGACAGACGACAGGTAAGTAGCAATTTGAATTAAATGGAAGTCTTTTAATTGGAGTATTTACTATTTGCAATGACTTTTGGATTAGTAGTGGATTTTCGCAAGTGTTAGGGGATTAGTGTCTTGTCCCGTCCTGGAAGTCAAAGTCAAGTGAGTAGAGAGCCACTTTGATCTTGTTTCTTCTGTTTCCCGGTGAGAATGAGATTATCAGTATTTGAGACCAAGAGTTTTGGCTCTTTTAGTAAAGAAAAGAAGTTAAGAATATCTCCAGGATTGGGTTCTTCCTTCTTTTCCAGTTAAAGTTGTTCCAGTCGAGCGAGTTCTACACCTTCCTTCATAGCTTAGTGTAGACAGACTGTGTAGATGTAGAAGGATAGGAGTGTAATGCAGTTAAGTAAGTTAAGTCGAGTTAGTTAAGTAGATCTTGGTCCTTTTCTGCATATAATAATATATATCTTAAGACTGTATCGGTTTCTATAACTGTAAAGGAATTTCGCAAATTCTTCTTTCCTTCCTTTAGAAGAATCTCTGCCCTTTCTTAAGAGGAAGGGAAGACAATGGAAGAAAACTTGTTTTGTTCTTTGCAAAGATGTTGTCAGGAGAATAATAAAGTTCTCACTCACATTGTGTAGTGTAGAGATAGAGATACAATAGTAGTGTAGCTATTAAGGATCTATTTTGTATATCTTTTACTTACGTGTCTTCAGATTGTATTTTTGTGTAGAGTCACACTCGACACTTTTGCTAACATAGCAAAACGAATGCGAACTGTCGGTAGTCGGTAATTCTGAGATGACGGTGGTGTTGGTGTTGTGTTGTGTTGTGTGTGACGGAGTGAAGTAGTGAATGTATAGTGAGGATTCTCTTCCAGAGGAAAGCTAAAGGAGAGCAGAATTCTCAATTGAATTTCTTGAGAGTAGAATGGAACAAGAGCGATGCCATGCGCTCCCTTCCTTTTTCTACTCCACTTCTTACAGCTAACACTAACTTAAGCATAGGTTATGCCATCCTAGCCAAAAACTCAGACTTTTAGGAGCTCTCTCGTTCCTGGTCTGCTCTATGGACTATGGATGCAAAATACCCGGTAGTTCCCGTTCTCTATCTCAAACCGAAATTCAACTCAGCTCAACTCAACGACAATACACATACACACTCACTGTGGTGTACTCTGCAACACTACTCTGCACCATTCAATTCTAATTCAAGTATTTCCTCTTGCAATGCAACCAATGCAATTCGCACAGCTAGCTTTTCCTTTATAGTTAACTCTAACTGAGAATACGAATGTACGGGTATCGTATAAGATGGAACATGTATTTCGTTCATTCATACATTCATACCTACAGCTACAGACATTGCCTTTAAAATTTCGTGGGTCTATTTATAGAAGAAAAACAAAAATACAAACACGGTACCAACATAACATAAAGAAGTTTCAAAAGCTTTAACGCTTTCCGATGGCATTGATGTATGTACTTTTACTATGTACATGCAATACTATTATAAGTATGCACTTCCTTAATGTTAGTTTAAGTTGCATTCAAGCGTTCGTTTCGCTACTTTTGTGAAAGACTTTATTGTGGGTTGGAATTTAATTGTGTTTTCTTCGAATTTTAAGAAGCATGTTATGTTCTTACAGTTATTTGCATTAGTAAAAACTTCTAAACTCCTTACCAAATATATAATAATGTATTTTAATTGTACTTTCGTTTTTATTTGCTTAATTTAATGCCTAATGGTTTCTGTTAATACAAATACAAAGCGTATTATGGTCACCCCTATGTGAAAGAATTAATTTTTTGCCTTTGTTTTGGTAGTTTTATAAATACCTTGTGTAGAAAATCTATAAACAGTTTAAATAAAATAGAAGGCATTATTAGGAAGTGGTTAGATAGCTAAAATGTGTATCAATAAACTCATTACATTAGGAGTGCTTAGAGATTTGTTATTTTATTTTATAAACAAAGAATTACTACATAATACTATTATTGGCTCTATTATTATTAAAATATACTTTTCTAGTAGAGTATTACTTAAGTACATTTTATAGTGTAAGTGTAGGTTCGTTGCACGTTACTTTATGTACTACTTTTACGATGCAGTACAGCACCAGTGCCAGTGCCAGCCCAACGCAATGTTAAGTCTTCCCGAAGAAAAGCGTCTTTTGTCCGTGTGCAACTTTTGGCTCAGCTTGCCTCAGCTCAACTTTATAACCTACATTATATTATATTACATAATATAACTAAAATACTACTACAAGGCTGGCATTATGCACTTTATATGATCATGTTGTTACTTATTAGCGTTATTAGGTATATGCTTATTATACTACACTGTACCTATACTAAATATATACACATACACGCAGTGCAGTGCTATGTAAGTCTTTTATGTGAAAACATATTTTATATTTTTAG